>BGPR01000591.1:57614-146689 GCA_013235015.1 Araneus ventricosus
GAAATGTGTAAATGATGCTTCACTGAAACGAAATTTAGTTTGTGATCTTGTTACCATAACTGTAGTATTGCATTAAGTTTTGGACCAATCAATCAATAATTTCAACGGAGAAATAATGACTGAAGCAGAAAATTTGCCAACTTCAGAAAGTGGGAAAATCACTTACCACCAAAGCTCTGTGTCTTTTGCATCGTATAAAACAAGAACTTTATCATTACATTGGTTATGAGTGAATCTGGAGTTTGATGAACCGACGTATAAATAAGAAAATTGTAAACGGTGTACAACACAGTACAGTACAGTTTACAGTAAATGAAATTTAGTATGTGATCTTGTGATTATAATTGTAGCTTTCCATAAAGATTTTGACCCTATCAGCCGGAAGGAAGACATCCAAAATGGCATTCTTGGTTTTCATCATACTATGAAGAATAAAATGAGCCATGTTATGTCCATTGCAAACGAAAGAGAAAGGGCGGGGTGGCATTCCCGCTTTTGTTGCCACCCTTCCGCCTTGTCCCTGTCTCTAAATAAAGTCTAAGGAAGATCACTACAATTATTTTTATCTCATTTTAGATTTAACTTAAGTAATACTAACAGAAATTACTAACTAAGAAAAGGCGTCCAAAATGGCATACTTGGTTTTCATCATTATACTATGAAGGAAAAAATGAGCCATGTTGTGTCCATTACAAACGAATGACAAAGGGTGGGGGTGTCATTCCCGCTTTTGTTGCCACCCTTCCACCTTGTCTCTGTCTCGGATTCCAAGAGCAATAAAAATATGAGTACTCGTGGCAATCCAAGCCTTATCGAAAATCAACACTTTTCATGTGTGTTGATGACACCTTTATTAGGGTATATACCAGAAAGTCTATGGGAGATTACTACAATTATTTTTATCTCATTTTAGTTTTAATTTAAGTAATACTAACAGAAATTTATTTAATATGCTGTTGAAATTGCAATGTGGCAATTTTCATAGAGATTTATGTTTTGATTTTCATATTACCTGCATTGATTCTCATCTCCTGAAATCAAAACTATGGTCTAGCAATCAAAATTTCGTCATCATTACTGTTTCAAGCTAAATGCGCAGTAATTAATGCTTTTAATACAATAGACAGAACAATAATGAAAGTCCAGAGAAAAATACGATGTTTTTCCGATTAAGTTATCAACATATTGTAAAAATAATCGTCAACGAGTGGTCGACGATAATTTTAGTAGCATTTATTAGAACTGTTCAGTGAAGTCTAAATCATCATTTGTTATTGTTAAATACTTCATGCGGTCCTAAACATCTTTTTAAAAGAGTAAGTTGTTTTATAAAATGCGACATTATTTAGAAACTGCATCAAAAGATTTTTGCTTTTAGCAGAAAATTTGAAATGCGATGAAAGAGAGAAATGTTTCTGCAGTAAGAGAATGTATCAGTTCCTAACTAATTAATTTTTCTTGACAAATTGCAAAGGAATTTCGAGTTGAATTTAACTGCCCTTTACATACAAATACTTCATCTTAAAAACTCAAATCATAAACTTGCTAATGCCTAGAGAATGCACGTGAAGATACAAAATAAAATGAATAACGCATCTCATATTTTGCTAAAGTATACATAATGAATACCATATTTTTCCAGTAAAGCATGCATTTGGTTAAGCTTATAAGTTAGTATAGTAATAAAACTAACTACATAATCGACAGTAATAGTAGAAGTATTTTAAGCTTAATAGTTACGAAGAAATGAAATGGTATAGACGAAGCATGTATTATAACAACAATTATCTCTCGTTTAAGAGCAGTTGACAAACAACTTCATTATGTTTCTGCGTCGTTTTTTTAAAAACGAGATAAACAAACACTTCGAGGATTTATAATGATTTTGTAGAGTCAGCAATTATAATTCTTTAAACGAAATTTAGCAAAGGCCGTCTATAATTTTTAGTTTGCCGAGTCAGCTATCCAACGTAGTAAATTAACTACAAATACAATTTTCAAAATAATACATAATATTAAATATTAAGACATACATGCAGTGCCTCAAGAGGCCCGTTTACAAAATTAAGCATAGTTTAAAATCGAATAAATAATTGCACGGTGGTAGATAATACAATAATTTTTCATACATTACAAAATGAATGAAATTCGTACTGAACATAGTTTGAATAATAAGGCATTCAAAAAAATATAAAACCTTTAATTCCATTATATTTGAAATTCCTAATGGAATTCCTTGTGAAAAGCACTTTCACTAATGAATCCCATCACAACAGGATGTTAGTGAAAAGCAACATAAAGCCAGCATTCATCGCTGTTTTAAAATGCCTCATTTAAAATATAAAGTAATAAAGCAAATATCTTTGTATTTCTAAAGAAGAAAACTTACTTGCTTTAACGAAAATTTATGAGCTGCACATTTCAAAAAGGATTCTGAAAAATTGCCAAATTTATGAATGGAACAATGGGCTTAATACTGTGGAACCATTTATGTTTACCCGAAAGAAATACCGTTTATAAGCATTAATGCTTTCATATGAAGTATTTGGTTTAATATATTTAATTTAAAGTCTATTTCTTTATCTTGATTGCTTCAGGCATATATTTTGCCATTACTTTAAATTCGTGCATACAATGAAAGCTTCATTAAACATAGACTAAAATTTTTTCCGAAATCCTTAAAATAACTCCCTCGTAAAACTGTCAGAGTCGCAACTTTTAATTTTATGAAATGCTATATCACATTATTTAATTTTAGTTGGGTATATTATTTAACAATATTTTATATTTTATTTGCTTCTTTTTGTATAATGTTGACATTTTCTGCTGAAAATGTATAACCATGTCATTTCGAATTGTAATCGGGTATAAATCTTACTTTCTTATATTCTCTATATTTGAAAACTCATGCATTATTTACCAACCTTTTTTGATTCTATGTTGTCTACTCTGTACAAATGTTTGATCTGACTCATGAAAAGACCTCTTACAATATTTTTCATATTGCATTCTCTTTCTTAATGTTTGAAAGTGGTAATTAATTTTAGAAATTATTATTATGAACATTATTTCTTTCTTCACTTATTTAAGTGCAGATTCATTTTTCATAAATAGAATGCTGCGAATAAAACTAAATTCCAAGACCATTTACTTAAGATAAACGTTTTTTTTTCTTTTCCAAAAAAGTTCAAATATATTGTGATATTACTAATATGAAAACAAATGTAACATTTACATTCCAAGACTTTCATAAAAATATTTTTAAATAGAAATAAATTAATTAAATAAAAATCGTTTCACACGAATGTATGTCGAAAATTAGTAGAAGTAGAATGGCAACGCTACATTTTGTCTTTTGCGAACGTTACCTAGCAACGAGGAAGAAATAATGTTGAAGAAGAATTCGATGTTAATTAATTTCTGTGTGATGTTGTTGTATATAGTTGAGTAAATATTTATGGTAAAAAATATCTGTTTTCTGTGGAAGCCGTCAATAAATTGTTGTTTTGGACAGAAAGTGTCATAGCACTTCATCTAATGATGGAAATATAGAACAATATTCATTTAAAATAATTGTTGCAATTTTTGCCCTCTACTTTTCTTAAAAACTATATTTTATATGTATTAAGAGATTGAGATAAATTGCCTTAATCTTTCTCATGGCTATATAGTCTGGAATCAGTTTTTACACTCCTGTTCAAAAAATAAGCTACAAATATGAAAAGAAGCGGTACACATGCAAAACGGTGAATTAAAACACACAATTTACATATGAGGTAGAGGTTGCATCCCGAATACAACGAGACAACTAAAATTAGCATAAAACGCATAAAAATATTTTAGCATGAAAATATTTGACTCTTAATTTCATGTAAAAAACATATTATTCTTAATTTTAAACAATATATATTCAAATAAAAGCATAATCTCTTAATTTTAATTAGTCACTTATTAATAGCTATTCAGTAGGAAAAGGTTAGCAAATTCTCAGAAGAATCAAATGAGGAAATCAATTTTGAACGAATTTCATGAAAGGAAATGAATATATTTATATATTTCATTCAGAAGTAATAGGGAAAGAAAATATTAAATAAATCAAATTATATTTAATTATATATCCTAATTAATTTTGCAATAATTAACGATCTTTAAATATAGTATCTTATACTCCTTAAATAAAAACATGGAAAATGCGTTTCCTGAAAAATCCATTAGAGCTACATTTTCAATAATTGATAATTTAAACAAAAGCATATTTCATCAAAATGCCTTACCATTGAGAATCAAAAATACTAACATTTATGACAATTTCGGAAGGGAAATAATTAATTTTTTAAAATAATAAAATTTTTTTATAAATTTAAACATGAATCTTTGATATAATTCGGTAGTTTTATATGCTTTGTATTGTAATTGAATTCTGTGAATCGTCCAATTTTGAAACAAACATTAAGCCTTAAGCCTTGTCATTGTATATGAATAAATCATTAAAGTCTTCCTGAATGATTACTTCTTCAGCAAGAGAGAGAAAATTGTCTGCATGATTTATTTGTTTTAATTCCAAGTGTTGTATCCACACAGCTATAGAAATTCTAATTAGACGTTTTGGAAATACATGAAGCACGAGGAAATAATCGTATTCTTTTTATATCCTCCCATTCAGTAAATAGTAAAATATGTTTTTTGTCAGTGTTTAAAGCCGATTAGATTTTCAAATAATTCAATTCAAACTTTCATTTCATTTGAAATAAAGTCGATTACCACTTATTTTACTCTCTGTAGAAATTTTTTATTTGTATATACAAAATAATGCTCTTGTTCCCAATCCTAGAATAAAATTTTTGTAAATGCGAGTGTGTTGATGGAATTAGTAGAAATTTTAGAATATTGAATACCCCTGCTTAGGGAATGAAAGCTATCTTATTAGGGGAAGAAAACGAATATAATTCAACTGATGACTGTTTGTCAAAAATTGCCAAAATAAAAATGAGCATGCTACACAACAAATTCCAATTAATATCGGTGATTGAATTTTTAATATGCGTACCCATGTTTATGGCAAATATATCAAAATATAAAATACATATCTAAATTGTATTTTGTGACAGAACTTCTTAAACTGGGGATAGCCACTCAAAAAACAGTCTTGATAAACAGACGCAGTACCTTAAAAATATCCATAGATCTTTTGAAATAAAATTCAGTTATATACATTGAGTAGCTCATAACGTCTCAGTCGGTTTCAGCAGCTTGTGCTAATCCCTGTAAGAAAGATGGAATTTTGACATAAATATTTGAAATTAGATATTTTCTGAACGTTCATGCTTTTGCCAGTGTTTTGCCAACGTTGGTCTAGCGGGAAGGTCTCGGCTTCGGGTACAGAAGGTGCCAGGTTCGAAACCCGATTCCACTGAAGATCCGCCTTGTGTTTGGCGGATCTTCGTTGTTAATAATACGTAGCTGTTGCTCGTTAAATAATACTCAGTTGCCAAACTTCCTCCTACTGGCGTGGCGCGGAAATTTGGAGATGGGTGGCATCTCAGATGCCTTCCTGGGTTATCTGACAGTGGTTCAAAATTACGATTTCCGTACCAAATTAGACCTCGTGTTGCATCAAAACGTCACGTTATTATAATTAAAATAATTCGCCAGTATTTTTGTATATTTATTATCAACATTGATTTAATCGTGTAAAATGTGTGTCAGTATAAACATGGAGAAAGTAAAAATACATTTTCGGCATTTTATGCATTTTTACCACCACAAAGACAAGACTTCTGCCAAGCCGCGAAGAAAGATATGTGAAATAAAGAGACAGTCTGTAAGTTAACGAACAATTGCAAATAGCTTACAAAATTCAGAAGGGGAAATTTAACGTTGAAATCCAGCAACACTCCGGTAGGCGATCCACAGTTGATGACCATCGTTTTAAGGCACTGATAAAAAATTATCAAGTATTGCCACTCGTGAATTAGCAGAAAGACTCTAAGTGTTGAATGTATTGAATTAAAGTTGAAATACAGCAACACTCTGGTAGGCGATCCACAGTTGATGGTCATCGACTTAAGGCACTGATAAAAATAATCAAGTATTGCCACTCGTGAATGGACCTTATGCATGTGACGTCACATCCTCCGACACGTGACCTGCCGGCGGCAGCCAGTGGTCAGTTTTAAACAGCTGAATCAGAACTACTTTTATTTCTGAGTCACTAATAGGCCGATCGTTTTGTTTATTCCTCCACAGCTGTTTTTCTATACTCTCGAACCCAAACTGTGCATAAGGTCTATTAGCAGAAAGACTCTAAGTGTTGAATGTATTGAATTAACGTTGAAATACAACAACACTCCGGTAGGCGATCCAGAGTTGATGACCATCGATTTAAGGCACTGATAAAAAATAATCAAGTATTGCCACTCGTGAATTAGCAGAAAGACTCTAAGTGCCGAATGCAACCATTTATGGTCATTTGTGTCTTCTCTTTGTGTGACAATTGTATCCCTCATGAATTAAATGAAAATCGGTCGTATTTCCATGAGCGATTCATTGCTCGAAAGCTACGAAAGCAAATTCTTTTTTTCAAATAGATATGGACGATGATAAATCAATCTTCTACAATAATGCTGAATGAAAGCGGGAGTAATTCAAGTTAGCAACTACCAACAACGCCTAAGACCAAAGCACAATTGCACATGTCCAGAATGTTATGCTGATTGCTGGTGAAAATGGATGAACATTGGCTATTACAAGCTGCTGCTGTTAAATATAGTAGACAGCGAGGCAATTTGAAGCAAATCATGGACCAGAAGTTCTGGTCAATGTCCAGTCAGAATGGAGTGGTCTTTCACCAGGATAACGCTTGAGCACATATGTATTTGGCCACGCGAGAAAAGATGATGGACCTTCTCTGATAAGTATTATCTCACTTTTTACATTGCCCTAACTTGGTATCTACTGACTAAGATTTATTCTACAATTTACTGAATTCGCTAAAAGGAAAAAAATCAATTATGTCATGGATTGGAAACAGTACCTTGAGCATTTTTTAGCCATGAACCAGAAACGTTCGTTGACATTGAGAAAATAAAACATTCCAAAATGTGGCAAATCATTAAAAATAAAAGGGTATATATATTAATGAATTAACTGGATTAGTAGTAGAAAAGATTTTTTCTCAATTTGCCAAAAATATTATCAGAGACTTGGCAAACAACTCAATACAAGCAAACATAGTGGAGAAAATATTTACTTAAAAATCTCTTTTAAGGATTGCAATTTAAACAAAAATATTTAGTTTAAATTGGTTGGTGTTGCTTACAAAGTTAGTCATATTTTTTTACTTTATTCTCCAAAATTGCAATTACTTCTTTTGAAGGATATGAGATAGAGTTTCCGAAAGAATGCCGAAAATTGATAGGAACTCATGCTTGATGCAAATAGATAGTTTTTTTTCTTTCTCATTGTTTTCGAAACATCATCGTGATATTTACCTGGAATCAGGTGAACATTCCTCGTTTACTCAGAGGCCTTGTTTCATTTTGTAAGGAGCTGATTACCGTTTTTCGCAAAAGGATCGCAGAGCTTTCAACCATGGAATGCTGAGAAAAAAGTAAGAAAGTAAAGATTTTGAGTTCTAAAAGGATAAAAGCAATGGGATGGAAAAAGCTGAAATATTTAACGCTTGATAGGGCTCGGAAACCAAAAGAGCTTTCGTGTAGAAATGCAAGGCGCCGATAGGAACACAAATATGGCCAATTCGGACGTGAACCACTGACCTGTGTTACCTTGGATTTTGTTGGGAAAAAGATATTTTCCCTACTATTATTAGACATATTATTTCCGCGATGGACGTTGCCTAGCTCTTTCTTGGCGGGAGCATACTTCTGACGTCATCAAATTCTTCGTAAGGAAGTTGAATGGTCAGAAAAGCATTATTTCGTTATGGGCTTCACCTCAGCAAGAATGGGGTCCTTTCTTGTCTCTCAAGGAAGAAAGAATGCTTTTTTTTCTACCAAAAAGTGATGACATTTCAGCATTACGCTCAGAGAACTTTGTTGTTTTCTCATTTGTTACTTCAATAAACTGTCGCCAGTTGGCTTATAGCAACTATGGAAAGTTTAGACACAGCAGACATAAGAAGTTTGTATATGCTATTTTTACTAATGTTTTATATAAAAGTTTTAAATTTTATTTTCACCATAGGAACCTTCTATTACTTGCTAAACAAGATTTGATGTATCTTATGAACATATTTTTTAAAACAACATATCTGTTTAAAGACATTACTTTTAGGTTATTGATCACCGGTACCGCTATTCCTATTAAAAGGTTAGGCTGCGATGGCCTAGTGGTAAGTTCTCGGCTTTGCGGCCGGAAGGCTCCTGGTTCGAAACCCGACTCCATTGAAGACGCGCCGTCTGTTGGGCTTGCTGAACGCTAACTCATACGCAGGGAATGAAACGCCCTCCCCCGGCGTGGTGCGGAAGTTTAGGGAGAGAGGCACCAGCTCAGATGTCGTCATCGTCACTAGATCGCACTCCAAAATTACGAGGTCCGTTCCAAAACAACCCTCTTGTTGCTTTAAAACGGGACGTTAATATAACTTAACCCAAAAAACTAGCACACAAGACTTAATGCCCACTGACCCCCCCACCCCCATAGAAGATAGAAGCTCAGTGAAACCGCATCAAATCAGTAATCACCTTAAAGTATGTCCTCAAGCCGGATTAAATGTGAATTTTATTTGCAATTACAGAAATATTCGATACATTTTCCTTCACCTGACTATGGATTTAGTGAAATGTCTATTTCAATGGCATCACTAATACGACTACGAATACATTATTCTTCAAAGAAGGCAGAGGACATTAGTTATTTTGCTTTTTTTATTTCAAAATTATTCATCACGAAACAAAATGAAGGCCATAATACTTTTTCTTAAAACTCATGAAAGTTTCCAAATCCAGAATATATTTTGCTTGAAATTTCAAATATACTCCTTCTCTTTAAATGTTGGACTACGTTCCCCCCATTCGGGTCTCAGGAAGGAAATTGATTCACAAACGCCACATAACTTGGTATGGGAGATCCTCTATATCTCCGTAACTACATAAGTTAAAAGTATAACTAATGTCTTATTTTAGAGATAAAGGGTAACAACAGAAGTTACAAAAAATATTGATAATCGGAATTGTAGTTCAGCTACTACTGAGTCGCAAATTTGGGCAAAAATACTCATGAACTGGTGATGCGATCCTCTATTTCTTGGTAACTACATATGTTGGAAACATAACTAATGTCTTATTTTAGAGATAAAGGGTAACAACAGAATTTACAAAAAAAAAACTTACTTAAACTTAAAAAACTTTCGAGGAACTTGGAGATACAAAAGAGTCACGCGAGTAACTTAAGTCCTACGCCTTTTACATCAGCGACTCTTTGAAAAGACAGCCTCTCGTCATTTTTTTAAATTTCCATTTCGACTACACTCTTAATGTTTTAGTGAAATTTTTAATTTAAACTTTAATAATTCTTGTTAAAAATATATCCAACAAGATTCTTTTAACCATATTTAAGCAATGATTAGTTTCCTCTAAGGGCAATAAAACAGACGAACTGTCGGTTTTTATTTCTGCTCTTTGGGAATACAATATTTTTTTTCCAAGTTTTACACATAGTTGCATTTGTTTATATATTCTATTTTTGAAGACTCATGCATTATTTACTTACTTTGCATAATTTTATTTTGCCAATTTCGTACAAACTTATAACATGTCACTTGCTTAAGCTATTATAGTGTAGTTGGTTTTTCTTCCCTCATCTATACTTATAAAAGGCAATGTTTGTGTGTGTGTGTGTGTGTGTTTGTCTGCGATTTCCAGACGAATCTATCGCACTTACAGCCATGAATTTTGGCACACAGGTACTCGTAATGGTGACTGAATGCATCTAGAAGCCTAAATTTTAAATTTTAATCAAGAAATTTTTTTATTTAATGTTTTGTGTTGTTTTGGTTCATTTTTCGCACTAATTTCTCAATAGAATAGTTTCAAATAAGTTTACTACAAAAATATATACACCATCGGAAAGAGCATGCGATTTCCGTTCTAATGAAGTTAGTTTTGAATTTCTAACGTAATTTACTGAATTTTGAAAAAATTTTGAAAAATAGTCACTTTTATGGTAATTTTTAATAAAGATTTCTTTAAATTATCGCATCTGACGTTCTAACATCTCTATAATTTTCATTTTTTTCAGCCTACAAATGACACGTTTATGTCCGATTTAAAACAAGAACTATTAAAATATCTTTTTTCGTTTTTTAAAAATTAATTTTTCCCTGATCGGTTCAAACAGTTTTTTCGTAGCGAGATTTAACAACGAGAGATTCTCCGGACCATCCCACAATGCATTGTTGCAACGTGACCTTCTTCGCGGCAGGTGACGTCATTCGCAAAGAAAAATAAGCGGGAATATCAATAATGTGTATTTTTTGTTTTGATTTTGTTTTCAAAACTTTTTCGTGCCATTGTGTGCACTTTTTTTCACCCACTTGTTTGAAGTCCTGATTTCACGGGCAACGCCGTGCGCGTACTGCTAGTGTATAATATTTGAAAGAGGTAATTGCATATCAAATAATATCTATACATATAAAACTCTAAGGCTGAAAAGAGAGTTAATTTCTCTTTTGTCTATGGCAACGTCTGTTACCAAACAAAACTGGAAGCCTCCGCCATGTTAGGCGTAACTTCATAGCAATAACCTCCCATAATTACCTCATCATTTTAGTATCATCTTTAATCGATTTAATTTTAATCCTTGAAAATTAAAAACTTCCAAAATTCTTTACACATTTTTCTTACATATTCCTTAACACTTTTTTCCTCCATCCTCTTTGCCACATGACTAATATTTTGGATAGATTAAGTTTGAGATAATATTTTCCTAAAACTTATGGGTTAATAATTTTTTACTAGATTTTATTCCTTTTTCCAAACATGGTATATTATCCGATAAATTTAAAATAACTACCAATGTAAATTCCATCTCTCAAATTCACAATTGTTCTAAATTAAGAAAAGAATAAAAACTTTTTTAAGAACATTGTTTCATTAGTGTACTAAAAAGCATTTTTTATTTTAATTATTTTCTACATTTTTGTTTTTAATTTAGAATTCCTTATTATAATTTTATTTTAATTTGTTCTTAAATTCATAAGCAAATGGCACCACTGGCATAAAATATGTAAATCAATTAACTGATAATAAAATTCTGAAATAATTAAAATAGTGTAGCGTCATCAAGAAAACACGAATGTACAAGTTAACATAATGGAAAATACATGTAAATAACATTTTATCTGTTACTACTGTACCTGCAATTAACGTTTCATCTGCCCGTACAGTACATACAAATAACGTTTTCTTCAAACGAACAGTACCTGCAAATAACATACTATTCGATCGCACAGTGTCTGCAAATAACGATTTATTCGAATGCATCGTACCTTCAAATGAAGTAGGCTAAGGTTCAGGGCAAAAAAATTTATTCCTTCTTGATTTCGGTGAAAGCATTAAAAGGAAATCAGCTTAAGATTTTTATTTATTCATAATATTGTCTTTTTTCATGTTCATATTGCTAGTATGTCACACCACAATCTCTTTATTAATAAGATTAAATCTAATTTGTTATTTGTTCTTAGAATTAATTTTTAGAATAATTATATTTGTTTTAATTTTTCAACTCTTATTCATTTGTTTATTTATGCAGTTTCATAATTTTCTTTGTAAGATTTATTTGAAGGAAAATAACTTTTTTCAGGCTAAAAAAATTTTTTCTATGCTGATTTAAGTTAAAACATCAGAAGCAAAATAAGCTGATTAATACATATATATAAAGATTTTACAATAATTGTGCTAGGACACGCAGTGTACTCATTGTAGCGAGCGAAGCGAGTAGGGTTTGCGTGGCAAACCTGGGAGGATTGCAGCATAAACCACCTGTTGATTGGCGAGCTTTAGCGAGCTGGGGGCAGAGCCCCCTAGTATTATGTGTAAACCTAACTGAGTCTTTTATGAATGAAAATTTATATTTTAATAATGCGTTGCGAAGTAATAAGAAATGTGATCATTTTTATATAAGAGAAGTATAATCCGCTTTAATGAATACACTATTTAAATCAATTATCCTTTAATATATTATCTTTTTTTAACATAGGAATAAAATAAAATTCTTAAAGAAAATTTGCATATCTTTAATACTGCCCCACCTTGCTCTGTTGCAGCTCAGATAATAACGAGAAAAGGGCTGGTAATCTACATGCTGAGTTTATAATTAATCATGGTTCATTAATTGGCCAATTCATTAATCTCCGCAACAAACACTGATTAAAATGTATCTGGAAACTTTTATTAATCTTGATGAAGAGCAACTACTTGTATATTAATTGTAATGGGGTTAGAACCTGAAAATGTATCGTCCTTCTGCTTGTCTTCTGAATTAAGATTTATGGCATCTGTAGATAATCTGTTGTTTAAATTTATTTGATAAGATTATTACAGCTAACATTATTAGGTAACAAATATTTTAATTCTCTACGTATCCAATACGTGAACAAAATTAAAATCATATATTGTTTTAAAATAAAACTTCCAAACTAAAGCATCAAACAACATCAAGATTGTGTTTATTAAATGTTAATGAAAATATACAGTAGAACCCCCGGAATCCGAACCCCAGGAATCCGAAATTTCGGTTAATCCAAACATATTTTTTTGACGTGAAAACGTCTTCCCGCTCTTTAGTGACAGTCGGTCGAACGTTCTTGTGTGACAAAATACCTTCAGATTTGAATCGCTAATAATTACAAGACTAATAATGCGAAAAGAATGGTTGACCCCACAACGGACAGATCATATCTGTAAGAGTTTGTCGCATAGTATTTGTTTTGCCTGCGACGTCATCGTACCAGTGTAGGCGCATGCGCGTTAATGTTATGAATTAGCTTTATGTAAGTTTATAAATAAGTGTATCGTGGAAATGCGTTTTGTTAGGATGATGATTCTGGAGTCATTTCAAAGAGCTTGCGGAGGACCCAACTAGGACCCAAAGTGAGAGTGAATAAACATAAATAAAAATATTTATTGGAATATAAATAAAAATCGGTATTAAACTGAAAATTTCAAACTCCGCATGTTTTTTGATTATAACATGCAGAATTTTCTTTCGAGTTGTACAAAACGTACAGAATACTTGACAATACGTAAAAGAAACATCGAATTAAAATTTTAATTAAAAAATTTGAATATTATGGGAAATATGAATATTTGTAGTTTTAGAATTGTACGAAATGTTGTTTTTCATACTATCAACAGTTGGCACCAACAAGCGCTACTCTCAATAAAACATAAGAAAGGCGCAGTTCGGGTCCACGCCGCAGATTTTTCGTGAAAATGTCGGGATAAAATCATAAAACAAGTATTTCGTATTAATATGTAATTTAATTATCAATCTCTTTAATACAATATGTACACAGAGTAGTATAATGGTTACTATTGGTCCAAATCAAGGCTCCATCGATAAATTGTTTTACCAATGGCTGCTAGCTAGTTTAATTAGAAGCTAGTTTATTTATGGTGACTACCACGGGCAAAAATGTGATGATTCCCATATAACTTTTAAAAACAAGTATATCGTGTATGAAGCTTCTTTTAGTTGCATTGACGTCCGTTTTGAAGTAACAAGAGGGTTGTTTTAGAAAGGACCTCGTAATTTTGAACTCCGGTCATTGCCACACGAGAGATAGCACTCTACCACACCAGTGAGAGGACATTTTGCAAACTACGTATCATTTAGCGTTAAGCTGGCCCACATACATGGTGGCTCTTCAGTTGAAATGGGTTTCGAACCTGGAACCCTCCGGACCCAAAGCAAAGACTTTACCACTGGGCCTAAGCGGCCGTCTCGTCCGTGATTCAATTTTCGTATTATTTCTATTCATATGCATTATGATGGAAAGTACTAATGAATAAGTCTCAATACTTCTAATACGGCTTTGAATATACAGCAGAAAGATAATAAATTAAGCCAACATCACTCATGAATCTTGAGTGAGAGATTGCCAGTTAACAACCCAAAAGATACACACAGTGAAACCTCTTCGAACGGCCACCCCTCTTAACGGCCAATTATTCGTGGCACGGATTTTTCGGCCCATAGACCTAATGTTAAAATAACCCCTAGCAACGGCCACCCAACCCCTCTGAACGGCCGCCGGGTGGGTTCGCCCATCCCATTTGACAAACGCATCGGTTAGATATTTACTTTTTAAACTGAAAAACGAACTTGAAAAAATGGTTTTTCCAAGAAGGGTAAAAACTTAAAACAGTCACAAATTGTATCCTTTTTTCCAAAAATGTAAAAAATTATTAAATAAAGTACAGTTTTATCTTTAGATAAGTCTCAAACTTCATTTTAAATAAGAAATATGTGTCAGACTTGTTTTATTATGTATTATAACAATTATCTTGTAATTGTAACGAAAACCCTTCTGAGCGGCCAATTTTTCTCGGAACGGAGGGGTGGCCGCTCAGAGAGGTATCACTGTAATTATAAATTTATGCTGGATGTTAAAATCTAAAATAATGCCGTTAGTGCTATCTATTAACCATAACATGACTGGACATTATTATTCTCCGTAGCGCTCTATTTAAATCTCATCTGCGTAAGCGTGTGAAATGCGATATTAATGAAATGAAGGCCGCGGAGCGACTTGCTGCCACGAGAATTGCTAATTTCATGCGGCGGCTAACTGTATTGTTTGGCTATAAAACTTGCTTCGAACCTTGTTACGGATAATGAGCAGGTTTCGGAAGTTCAGGGTTGTTTGTTTGCGCCCAGAACATTAGGGTAATGACTCTTATTTCTTAGTTAACAGAATCCGAGATTGATTCTGAGGGATTAAACCCGTGTCCACAATGAACCTCGGAAATTTTGGCGTGTTACATTATTGTTCCCCTATTAGGTCACACCTAACTGTATTTTGGCAGAACTTTTAACATGGGAAGTGGAAGTACATTAATGTGTAACTAAGTTCTTGAATAACACAAAATTATTCACATAGAGTATTCAATGTGTATTTTACTATACATGAAATTTCTGAAAGGTATTCTTTTCTATGGAGGTAAAAAGTTTTTAATAATTTGTTACTTAGTTCAGTAAGATTTTAAGGGAAGAATATTTTTGAATAGGCTGTACTTATATGTTACCTGTGAAATTTCTCAGTTGGAAACACTATCCATTAAATTCCTTTTCCATGCTTTCTCTCAATAATAATTAGAAATATTGCATTATCTACAACGACACGGTCGTTATTTCATTTCAAATAGGAAGATAATTAAAACTCGCCCAGTGTGTATCAGAAAATATACTTTAAATGAAAATACGACAATTTCAAATAGTTTCAAAATCCATAACTACCATATCGAAAACACTCTAATAATAATACGTAATAACTTTTCATTTATATCTAGTTGATAAAATTATTGTACATGAAATTTCAAAGATTATAAAATAATAAAATCTATTTAAGTTTTTTAAAATTAATCCAACCTGTACTGTCAGCATATTATATATTGGTTACTGTACTTTAAAAATATATAGGATAGTAATCCACAGCAGGAGATTATTTATATTATTTTGAAGAAACACTGAAATATTTCTCTCTTTTACCTTAAAGACGATTAGAAAGATAAAAAAGGACAGAATAAACAGAAATTAAATTTCGATATACTTAAAGTTTAAATATATAATATATAGTAATTCATATAACAAGATAATTTATATTATTTTGCTAAATACTGAAATATTTCGGTCTTGCATCATAAATAATTAATAACCCACTCAGTTTTTCACAATGTTTTTTTTAAGTTTAACGAGATTTTTTATGTAACGAATGTTCCAAAATATCCTGTTTAATATAGATAGAAACTGAAAGCTTTTCTTAAATAATTTAATCTAAATGATTGAGTTCCCTCCACTTCCTGTTTTTCTATTCGAATAATAGATGGCCGCAGAGTTTTCGGTTGTTAACATTACGAATGGGGATTAATAGTTTTTCTTAGAATTAATCAGGCGGGAAGTTTCTTTAGTATGCGATTACAGTGGAGACATTTTGATTCTCTCCAATGCTAGGGTAAATTTGGTTTTTCCTTTTCATGAAGGCATTTCCTGCCCGAAGGCTAATATTTTTTAAATCAATCTTGTTAGCGGTATTATGTTTGTTTGTTCTTTTTAAAAAATTCTTTTGTTGGTTACATGTCTTGTTCGTCTTTGATTGGAAAATTTCGGGCTATGAGAAGCTTTTTCAGATGAAAGTCAAGCGTTTTACAGGAAAATTTCTGAAATAATTTGAATCCATATCGAATATAGTCTATAGCCCTTGAAAAGGTGGACTAGAGTGGATTCCTTGTTTGTTTAATTCTATTCTCTCGGAGTATATTTCTTGGTTTTTTACTTTCGTTCAATAATTTTCGACTTCCTTTGTTTTTTGTATGCAGCGGCAAATTGCACGATTCTTAAACATTGTTTAAATTTTGTAGTGTATGTTTAAATTTATAATTAATTTTTTTAAATTCCTAATTTAATAGTATTTGATTATCTATGTGCTCTGTCTAATGCAGACATATTCCCGGATTAATATTCCTATTTAATATTCAATGGATTTCCTTGAAATCTTTGTTAAGTATGTGACTTTTTAAAGAAAGTCGTTTCAGATACAACACATTTCTTTTGTTTTTTTGAAAATCAAACAAAAATAGCATTCGTAATCTACATAATATATTTTTTAAACTTCAATGTTTGGATAAAACATATGAAAAGTATAATTTTCCCGGAAAATTATTCCTTGTATTTCTCTAAATTCTGAGTTCTTATTTTTATCACAGTATAAGAAAGAATTGTAGAAATTTATTTTTTAATCCTACTCTTCGATATTTATTTTTGTGTCAATTTGAGTCATTATGATGGGGAAGAAACCCTGAAATTTGGATAAAAAAATCTGTCTACTTAAGGCGAAGAATTCTGTCTTTAATTTCTTTTTTCTGTTTTAGAGTAACAGACGATACAATTTACAAATCGATTGGGTGTTGGAAATTCTCTACTTGAGTGCAAAGTTAAAGCGCGTTCTAAAAGTGCTGGAATTATATTGTCTTAAAAGTAAAATATTCTGAGTGCAGAAATCTTGTAGATTTTAGAAGCTGGAGGGATAACATCGATAAAAAGAAATTGACAAAATTTTATCCTGATGCGTGTACATGTAATTAAATGTAGATATACGAGCTTTAGATTTACCTAGAATGGCCTGAAAGCTCTTCTGGCAAGCTTCCACACTCGACTCTTGGTAATTTTCAGTCGAGAACGAGTTTGACCAATTTTCTTGTTTGTCATCCACTGCATTTAAAGATAATTTCTTATATCATTATTCTGTATTAATTGCAGTAACATAAGTAATACTACTCAAACTTTATATTTCACGTATCAATTTCAAAGTATGTAAATTATTGCTAATTTAAGCTTTATTCCACTTTTTCTTTTTCTTAAGCACAATAACCGTTATATGATATGCTTACGGTACAGTCTGCATTAATTTTTAACAATTGAAATAGCTATGATTTTTTTAAAGTTAAATTTATTTTTATCATAGTTCTTTTAATTCTTATTTAACAGTTTTATAGTCAATGATGATTATTTCATTGAAAAACTACCTGGAGAACACAACTTTTGCGGATGCATACACAATATGATTGTTTTCGTTTTGAGTCTAATATTATAGTAAGGAAAATGAAATATGAAGCTCGGACGACTGGGGCCTTTATGCCTTAAATACAAAATTTAGTAAGGATATACAATTTTGGAGTCAAAATCAGATACCAAAATTCATCCATCAATCTCCGTCCGTTTTTCAGTTATCATGTTCTCCAAGTTACGAGTAGACAAACAGGCAAACTATTTACTCTTTGATGGATTTGGTCCAAAATACGATACTGGTACACAGTTATGATGTAAAGATCACTCTCTGAAATTCGTTACTTTAGATCGTGGCGTTTTTGAGTTACCACGTTCACATACACACGAATAGTCAGATCATGAGATAGATATCCCTTTGAAAAATTTGACCCCGAATTTAGTATAAATATACAGTTAAGATGCTAAAGAATTATACAACTTTTTTTCCTAAATAGATAGATGATTTTTTGAATTTTGAATGCAGAGGCATGGATACACATAAAAACCAAATTTCAAACCATGATTTTGGAACTCATGGTTTGCTCAACTCTAATATGCGAAGCTTCACCTATATTCCGAGATAAAATTTGGGTCGCAGTAGCGCAATTTTTAGCAAGGTCTCGGCTCCGGGGCCCGTGGAGAGTTAATACACAGCGGATAGTAAATACACATGATTAAATACACAGTGGATAGTAAATACACATAATTAAATACACAGCTGATTTTGAGGAACATCCGCAGTGTATGCCGGCCTGCTGCGCGTTAAATCATACATAGAGAGCAAAACATACTTCTGTTGGTGTGTTGAGGAAGTTTGGACACTGGGGTGCCAGCTGAAGTGTCCTCCTTTCTACATGACTTCTATTCAAAATTACAAGATTCGTCCCGACATAGCTCTCGTGTTTCTTAGAAACGGGAATTAATGAACTAAACTAAACTCAGATAAAATTTTTCGACGTTAAAATACTATCTCTTTGTATATGTTCACAAAGAAGAATTTGGAATGTACGTTGCATTTTGTTGTAAACATCGATTTAATTTTTAATTGCTACTGTCAATGTATGACGATAAAACATTCTGGCTTCAATGACTTTGTAGACTTTTAGTTTCCTTTCAAATTTTGCATTTACTCAAGCTAAATTTGTGGAATTTTCAAGAGTTCTATCGATTGTCAACATTTTTGGCCAAAATAAATCCTTTACTGAAAAATGGATTCTGGAGCAAAAATTTCAAAAATATTGATATGAATGGCAGTAATGGAAATTAGGAAAGAAATTGAAATAAAAGACGTATTTTATTCTTTCTTAAGATCTGAAATTGACATATTAAGCTAATACAAGTATTTTAAAGTAGAATTATATCCTTGAGTTAATTATGAATGACGGATTTAAAAGTCAATATCAGAGCGTGTAATTTAATATTAATTTTCATATCTCACCAAGATAATTTATTAATTAGAATATTTTGAGATAAAATCTATTTTAATTCAGGTAAAACTATCAACAGTTTTGAAATTATTAGCATTTTATATAATTAGCAATTTGCATTTATTAAACTATCTTTTGAAAAATCTTTATCGTTGAATAAACCACGAGGATTTTCCACATACAGCTAATTAACTGCAAATATAATTTTTTATATTGCAACATGCATAAAATGCCTGGAGAACTTCGATTATGCAATTAATCCTATATTTAAACAATTTTGGTAATTGCATATTTGTAAACAAAGCCGTATTTTCAATGATTTATTATTTTAAACGTATTCGTGTTAAATGCATGCAGCTTAGTTTGAATTTTGTTGAATTTCTAAACACATGATCGCACTATTTTTGAAATTCTCAAAGGAATTGATTCCGAAAAGCTCTTTCGTTAATGAATCCCTTCTAACATTTTTTTTTTATTTTTCTAAGAAAAGGGATGAAACTAACATTTATTCTTGTATCTAAATATCGTGTTTGAAAGTAATGTAATTATACGCGTATCTTTGTATTTTAAAGGAGAAGACATATATTACAGAAAGCTTATGAATTCTATATTTGAGGAAGGTTAGTGAAAAATTGCCAAGTTTATGAATACCCATAATGGACTTAATACTGTGGAATGCACTAACGCTTATCCTAAAGAAATATTTTTATGAGTATTAATGCTTTAAATTGAAGCATTTTGCTTATTATATTAAATTTAATATCTATTTCATTATTTTCCTTGGTTACAGCAAATATTTTGTCTTTTCGGAAAATTCTTCTATTCATTTATAACCTCATTGAAATTTCATGAAATATTATTTGTACTCATATCATTAATTTAATCTCTGCAGAATATCTTAATTATCAGCATCGTAACTTTGGGCTTTAACCAATACCATTTCATATTATTTAAAGTTCTAGTTGATGTTTCTTAGCTATATTTTGTATCTTATTTGTTGTTTCCATTTGGCGCTGTCATTTCTAAATGAAATTGTGTGCTCATGTCATTTCAAATCACTTTTCGGTGTAAATGAATATATGCATTTGCTATATTATGCACATATATGCATTTGCTTTCATACTTCTTTTCTGAAGACTCTTTCAATATTTACATACTTTGTATAATTTCATTTTGTCTACTTTTTACAAATTATATGATATGGCACATAGTTGATGTTCTACAATGTATTTCGATCTTATGCTCTTGTTTAATATTGGGAAGTTGTTATCCGTTTTAGAATTGATTTTTTATGGAATTTACGGATTTCTTTCCTAATTCAACAAAAGATTCCCTTTACAAATAGAAGACTACCGACGTACTGAGAAAAAAATTCTTTAAAAGAGGAAAAATTTAACCCCTTAAAATTACTGCTGTTATTCTGCAGGGAACTTTTATTAAAATGTATATTTTATACGTAAGGGATTAGAATAATGACATTAGTCTTTTATCATATGTTGTCAAGCATTCATCCAATTTTGCATTTTAAGACTGAAATCAATTTTGTAAAGGAGATGAAACGAAATTTTAAAAAAATGTTTGGTCGTTGTGTGTAATTATGGATCATTGTTAACTTGGTTTAGCGTAATATGACAGCAAGACAAATAACTGAAAAAACCTTCATTTGAATGGATTTCTAGTTCACAGTTACTATTCTGTCATCACCCTTAACTCTCTGATTCCTAAGACCAAAGGAATAGAGGGAGTTCAAAATTCGGGAACGTCCGAGTTCCTCTTTCAAAGATAAGGGAAATTCCCCTACCCTCCTCAAAAACCACAATGACAGCTAGCACTGTCCAAATTCTAAGAAAAACCTCCTTTTCCCCAACTCATCTGGACGAAGCAGTCTAACGAAGAAAGCGCGCCCAGCTGGTGAGAAATCAATCACACTTAACGAAAAGGGGTAGAAATTTCACAGCGATATTCGGACGGCCATCGTCTTTTGCTTGAAGAGACGTTTAGGACGTTCCCGCATCGATAGAGTTAATACAGTCCAAGAGTTTTCAAAACGCGTATAGCAAAATACGAAAATTTACATTAAAAATCCTAAATTAATTTTATCACAGTTTTTCTTTTGTATTAGAATGAAATGTATTCTAGAGTTGTCTATTAGATAGGTAAGATACTGATATATGTGTATCTAAATACATACCATAAAACCTCGTAAGTTTATCGCAATTTATACAAGAATAATTATACGTTCAACACCAGGGTATTTCAGTCAATAGATGAATTAATAAGTAGCTGTGTATACGTAGTGGCGGCTAGTGCAGTGCATCTGTGAGAATGATGTAACTTATAATACTATACTGCACTTCGATATATTTCTACGAAACGTAAATTTTGCCTTTTTTAAAATGAACATTTTTTGTAATTTTTATAACTCTGGTATTGCAATTTCTTAGCTGCAATGTATTTTGTGGGTGTTTTCTATGTTTTCTGGTGTGCTTAAACCGAAAATAATCACAGGTTTCCTTCATCATATAGAGTGTTCTTGCAAAGTGTGTTTGGGTTTTCATTAAATAATACATTGGCGAATTGGAGGAGTGATATTTATTTTGAGAAAAAATTTAGCAAATACTAAAACTTTAGCATCACACTTTAAATAATAATCTCAACTGGTGAATAATATTCACTGAATTTGGATGTGAATCGCTTATTTTTTATTTTTTCTATCATCCATGCTTCTTGCTTATTTTATTGTCTGTATATTTTCATCAATGTCTCCATTAAACATCCAGCAGTAGTTTGCCATTATAGTAACATCAAAGGTTCCTAACTAACGCCTTTCCATATCCTTTAAATCTTGCTGAAATCTCTATCCTTTCTCCTCACTAAATTCTCTTAATTTTTTCTAAAATGCTTCACATGAGAATGTTGAAATTGACTGTGAAGCTCCTCTTGCATTCTTGTTACTTAATACTTCAAGCATCCATTGTAAAACGTTTCTGTGACCTATATTCTTTGCAGTTCATAAAATCTTTTATGTTCTACATTCTTCAATGAATCCCATACTTCCCTTCAGTATCATTCAATGCGTCTCTAAATGAAATATCAAACAAAGGTTTTTTTAAGTACTTTCGTCCGAAAAATATACACTCCATTAATTTGGCCTCAGTAATTTGGAGATATTGAAACAAAAGTATTTGAACATTTCGTATCTTTTATAAGAGTATCTTTTACCCGAGGAACCAAGACTTTATTGACAGTATTTGTTTCAACGGCATTTAGCGTATTACAAGGTTACCAATCAATTTTTCCTGTTTGGGTTTCTCTCGACTGTCCATAAGCAAAGAAGCACGAATATTTCGTGTAGCTTGATGGTAGGCCCTATTTCATGGACAAAATTTTGAAATTCCCTAAAACAACCAAATGGTATTCATCATGCTTGATTTCCTGTGGAATTAGAGCTAGATTTTTTTAGCTATCCTCAAGATGTATTGGATGCCCAGCAGGAATCATGTGAATTTATTAACACAGTGTAGCAAATCTGCCTGCAGGGTAGTTTCTGAGGAATCTTGAAATGAGTGCCACTCATCTAAATTGTATTTGATTTCGGAATATCCCAGGGACAACAATACACAAACGAAGACTCCATCTTTTGAAGAAATAATGCACTTAAACGATGCCTCAACCATGGAAATAATGTATAGAAAATGAATGCAATTTTTAAACAACCTTGGCATTGGTAGGGTTTAACCATACATTATGTCAGGAATCTCACTTTTGCAATCAATCAAACTTGATGGAATTTTTTCGAAAGATTTGAGCAAAATTTGATGGAACAATAAAATAAACAAAAATATCATGCGCTGTAACGTTAAAATAAATAAAAATGTGGGAGAAATTATGTACGAATTTATTTCCAATGAAAACTTCATAATACAATATCTTCAATTAATGTTGTTAGAGTGATTAATTAGCCTTTATCTTCTTGATTATTTTCACATTTTAATATCTCAAAAAGATTTTCAGCAGAGGAAAATATTTAAAACCCTTGTTCTAACATCTCCGAAGCTGCACTTATTTACAATACCTACCTCTTTTCCTGCAAATCACGTGATAGAGAAAAATACGCCTGGCTAATGGTATGCGCAGTGGAAATCGGGACTTGGATAAAATGCATCTTGATTAATTTTTCTCTCTCACCTAAGAGAGGAAACAGATTCCTCTGAAAATTGAAGGCTCAAAAAAGGGGAACTGCATGGGTAGAGAGCCTAAGAACTAAGAAGAAAGAAAGAAGGTTATTGATGGATTTAAATATTTCGTGCAAAATTAATTAATTTAGTGATTAAAATTAGATACTCAGTACCTATGCATGATTTGCTGCTTTATTCTATTACGTTACTTTAATTTTTCTTCGAGACTCTCTCAAAGTTTCATTGTCTATTTTTAGAGATAGTTTGCGTCAATCAGTACAATGTACAATGGATAGATATTGGAAGCCTGATAAAATTAGGTGGTTTTTATCATACTGTTTATGTAACGTGTAGGCTTCGGTAATGGAAAAAGAGAGACTAACAGAAAATTTGGTTTGAGTATTAAGCATTAAACCTTTAAATAAGTATTAAATAATTAGATAATTTCTACTATTATCATCTATATACTTCCTCTTATCATATATTATCATCTATCACTGATTCATCGATGTGCTTCTAATCATAATTAAAGGTGAAATTCGTAATGATGTTTCTTATAATTAAAGTTACATTAAAACCATAATCCTAGTTTTAACCATTTCATAATAAGTGATGATAGACATTTTTAGATGAAGCAAAATAATTTAACTAAATATTGTTATTTTCTACACAAAATTGTAATAAGGGATTTTTTGTTGTGTGAAAAACTTAATCTTCGTTGAAATACTCAGTTAAATTAACGATCTTGAAGATAATATCTGATCCATTCATTTTATTAATTAAAAATTCTGGTTCTGACTATTTTTCCTGAAATTCCATGGACACTGCCTTAATAGTTAATGAAGATTATCTGAACAGTATGCCCTTATTACTTCTTCGTGTCGTTGTGATTCATGTGTTAGCAACAATTATGCAAAATTTCAGATAGGAAAACGCTCTCTAAATTTGAGCATGAAGATTAGGAATTGGACGACCTTTTATTTTTATACATTTTAAATAATTAATTTTCATCTTTTGTGTTCGTAAAAATTTATGAACTAATATAATTCTTTATTTTCAGCATAAATTATATATAATATTGAAATTTTGCAAATGACTACATTTATAATAAATAAACATAATATGTCAAGTTAGTTTAAGGGACCGCAACTCCAGTTGTACTATCACTACTAGCTATACATAGTACCTCTACTTGGTTGAAAACAATTATTTCCGATATTTTTGTCCCATAGAAAGATTAGTATTTTTCTCTATCTCTATTTTTAATCCAGCCCAAAAGTAACACATTATTTTTTGTGTGTATGAATGTTAAAACCCTATGTGATTCCAAAAAGCCTCATAGAGTTTATGTTTTCTAATAAATATATATTTTGATACATGTCCAAATATTTCTTTTAGCTGAAGAAAAAATTGATTAGAAAGCAAGCCATGGAATTGAAAACCGTTTTCTACTTTCTCGTATACAAAGAGAAATATAGTAATCGTCAAAAATTCGAACTCCAGAGTTTGAAGAATCTCCATGTTTTAGACCTCCCCGTCTCCGAAAAACACAATTTTTGAATTATGCCTGTCTGTATGGGAACACGATATCTCAAAAACTATTAACGCTACAGGTATGAAATTGGGAATGTGGTCTTTATACATAATTTGTAGGTTTTTAACAAATTTTGGACAAAATCCGTCCTCGGGAAGTCTGTTTGTATGTATATCCGTGTTATTGTTAAAGTGGTAACTCACAAACTTAAATAACTAGGTGGATAAAATTTGGAACACATTTTTATCATAAGGAATGTAGGTTTGTATCAAATTTTGGACCAATTACGTGAAAGGGTTCACTGTCTGTCTGTCTGTATAATCGCATACTTTTGAACGCAATAACTTCTTTAAAAAATTACTTTGATAAATTAAATTTCGTATGTGGCCTTCTTACCTTAATGGTAGATTTTATGTCCAAATTTTCTGTCAATCGTTTAAAAAAGGCGTTCAAATTGCAAATTTTGTTTTCTTTATCTTTCATCCATCCCTATTGGTAATCATACCAGCTTCTAATTCCAGTTCCGCGTTGGACGAATTTTCGGAAATCGTGGTATGACGCTTCGCTTATTTTTTTCCACTGCGTTAGGGGATCTTGTTGTTTTTAGTGCCTTTTAGCTTATTTTTTCTCTACATGTGTTAGGACTATCCGAGAAAGTTTAGGGGAGACCACTCCCGCTGGTTAAAATGAAACAATCTAATTAAAAATCTGTCAATTTTTTTCTCTTAAAACACACTTCATTTAAATTATTCCTCTTCATTCTTTTTCTAACAGTTCATTAGCATAAAAATGCAATCTTATAGTGTACCAATACGATATACAACTTACTTAAAAATATATTTCTTGAAATTCAAAATAACTTATTTAAATATTTGTCAATGAAGCATGTAATAAAGAAAGGAAGAGATATTATTAAAATACAGGAGACTCATTCGATCTTCAATGACACACTCGAATTACATTTTATTAATAATTAGATATGATACTTACCTAATTAACGCTATTTACTTCCGTAATTAACAGTTCCTTAATCTAACTCTATTTCCTCGGTATTCATTAGAACTTCCGTTTCAATTATCGATGATGTAAACAAAACCTTGCCTTCGTCACACCATCTTAACATTGGGATTTAACGATGGCAATACTTAAACACATTGCCAAATGAAAAATAATTTGCATATATATATATATATCGCACTTATTAATATCATGGTCGAGCTTCTCTTCCTGACGAGCGGCTGGCCATGATATTTTTCAAATTATTAAAATTTTTGTCTATTTTTTGGTCATTGTTTCTTTTATGTTTTTGAATTTTTGTCTTTTGTTTCTTGTTTGTTTTCATATATATATATATATATATATTAATCTATTAATCTTGGGAATTAAAAAAGTATCTCAGATTTCATATGATTTGAGTTATGTTACTTTTTCTGCATCTTCAGGTTTCGTAACAGTAATTAACACTTAAACATTAACAATGATGTTTGAATAAGACATTAAACTTAATTTGTGTGGCTGATTTTTTGATTAAAAATAGAGAGAAACATATCGTCATAATTTATTTGTTTTAATTCCAACTATTATATTCACGACAACTACCATAAATATTGTTTCGAATTTCTGGAATCTTAGAATTTCTTTCTTCCGAGGGAACATTGGAATTCTGATTTCATCCTTTGTTTCAGTATAGAGTAATGCATGCCTTTTGTTGAGTGACTAAAGTAAATTATTAATTTGAAATTATAATTATATTATGAAGAGCCTTTTCATGTATATTCGTAGTACTGTTATTGTTCCGAATCAAAGAGTTCAATTCTTGTTTTGGCAATACTTTGAATTAAAATTTTGAATTAGTTTTTAGAATTTTAAACTTTCATACTCAGAAAATGGAAGCTATCTCTCTTCTCTAATAAATGAATAAAGTGAATGAACTTTAGCTGATATTATTTGTCAAAAATCGTGAAAAAAGTGTCATCAAATTTTATTAAAAATTTGAATAAAATTTTCCAATGAGTTTTATTGTATGGGGTATCCGTGTATCGTAAAGTGAATCATCGGGCCGTAGCAACCGGGAGAAACTGAATGAAAGCCCCTGCAATAGCCCGAGTACTGATGCAGTAGTTCTAGTCACCATCATCAGCCACGGCCTGATCCCTCCTGTAGGAGGTGCGTACTATCACTGGAGGGAGGGTTGAATCCCCCTTTTACTGTACCCACGACCAGGAGCAAGAACCCGCGTAGTCATCCGACGAATTCCCATATCCGCATATTTGTGGTGCCCCCAGGTGGGTGGGGTATCCATGTATGTCTTAAAAGTATCAAAACATATAATATAAGTTTAAATTATATTTTGTGATAGAACTTATTAAATTGGAGATAACCACTGCATATGCCAACCAGTAGAAGAGGCTCCACACAACAGACGTTTCAATTTTTAAAATTTTTAATAACTATAAGCAAATATAATTTTCCACTTAAAATTCTTTCTTTAAATTTGGAAGTCGAAGCAAAATTAAACTGGCGGAATTTATTAAAGATTTATTTTCTGATTTATTTCCCGAAATTGCTATCAAAATTTTTGACAAAAATGACGTAAAAAGTGACGCTCCTTACATTTCAGTAATATTATCGGACAAGTTACCTGGAATCAAGTGAACATACATGGTTTACTCAGCTGCCTGTTTCCATTTGGTAAGTTGCAGAAGAACGTTTTTCTTAAAAGAAACGCAACGATTTCAACTGCGGAATCAAGAGAAAAAGTAAAACGTTGAGGTTGTAAAAGGATAAAAGTAGTGGAAAGAGAAAAAGGGGAAATACTTAACGCTTGATAGGAAGCGGAAACCAAAGGTGCTCTCGTCTAGAAATACGAACCGTCGTTAGTGACGTAACTATCGCCAACTCGAACGTGAACCACTGACCTATGTTATCACGGATTTTGTTGTAAAAAAGACATTTTTGCTACTATTATGAGATGTATTATTTCCACGGTGGACCTTCCCTGGTTTTTTCCAGTGGCAGCATATTGCTGACATCAACAAATACTGGGCCAGGAAGGGAATTGCTCTTAAAAACCTTTTTTCCTTATGGGTAAAAATAGGGTCTTTTCTTGACTCGCAGAGAAGAAAAAAAGGCTTTTTTCCGTCAAAAGATGATGCCATTACTCGCAGAGAACGTTGTTGTTTTCTCATGTGTTATTTCAAAAAGCACTCGCATTTGGAATAGCAACTATGACCGTAATATTTAGATGTTGAAAGTACAGGGGATTTTTTGTAGTTAATTTTACATGCTTATGATATAAGAATTACAAATTTAAGCTTTAAAATGACTACAAAAATTTCCTTAATATTCTAAACAAGATTTGAGGTACCTCATGAATAGATTTTTTTAAATATCCTCAATTTTAAGCGAGGTCTTTGTGGTGTTACTGCGAGACAACTCCATTTACAGCAAAATTTTTTAATGCGCACAATCGTCGTCCTATAGAATACAAGGGCTCTCTGGAACTGGTATCAAATCAGTGATCTACTTAAACTATTAAATTGAGCCAAATTACTTTGATTAATTAAAATTGATTAATTGCTAAATTAATTTGAGATTACTTTGTAAATGTGTAATAGGTTATTTTATTTTCATTTTCTTAATGCATGGCTTTAGCAAACTGTCTGATTCAATGATATCACTAGTGCGTCTGTAATTGCTTTATCCTTGATTTTCATATACTTCCTTGACATCACATTTATTTAAAATTTAGCCAAATTTAACAAGAAACAAAATTGAATGTACTTTATCTTAAAGTCAGGAAAGTATGCGATTCCAGAATATTTTTTGTTTTACATTTGCTTCACTGTTTTATTTTGAGTTAAAATATACTCCGTCTCTTTTTCTGAAAGTTTGAACTTGCAAATTATTAATAATTATTCATGATATGCATAATAGACAAATATAATCTGTTATTAGTTTTCTCAAATAGGACAGTAAAGCAGAAAAACTGCTATTTGTTATTTCAGGAATTAGAATTGCGGATATTGAAGATATTATGCTTAAACCTAGAGATGTCATCTATATACGAAAATCTTATTATTTAGAAACGGAATATAGGGTAATAAGAAACGGGATGTTCACAATTTTATTACTCTTCTTATGTTTTAATGGATGCCATTTTCTAGTTTATTACCCTTTCATATATTTGAATTCTTTTACAAAAGTAAATAAAAATTTCAAGGAAATTTTTCATAACTTTAATGTTCTGCCACCCTCTTCATTACCACTTCCATTCATTTAATACTCAGAGGAAAGCCAACTCAGCCTTTTGGTTTAGAGGCAGGTTGACTCTCCGGAAGTAGGCGATTCCAGTATACTCATAGAAATGCTGAAATGGAAGGAATTAGGGCATTTTACGATTTTTTTTAAATAAGCAACCTCAAAGACAAACCCACGTAATGAATTGAGATACCCGCAGACATGGATTTTAGGTGGTCAAAATCTTTCGTTATGAGTGCTACTGATTGTTGTTTTCAGACATACCATTTATATCCTACATACTGAAATATGTCTTCTTATTTTAATCAGTTTATAAATGAAACCATAAGAGTCGAAATGTTTCGCAAAAATTAAATATATTAATAATTCCTCTAAATGGAGTAATCTTCATTATACTGAAATAATCATAATATATATATTTTTACAGTTCAGTAAACGTCTAAAAATAACAGTTTCTGAGCTAACTGATTATTTTATCCAAGGTAGCTCGCATGCTCGATGAAAAGTTAATATTTACTGTGATGACCATGGAAATCTTGTTGCAGTTCCCATGCAGAAATTTAAAACAAGTATTTTGTCTAGAAAGCAATTCCCATGTAATATATCTTGATAGATTGCGCCATCAAGTAATCTCCAGAACTCTTGTTACAGTTGAACAAACACAGCAGCAAGATCATCAATTGAACCTTGTTAAACGAACAAACTTTGAAAGGACATATAACACCCTAAAAGACACAGAATCACAACCTAATGCTGGACATTAAAATCTAAAATGATGCCAAGAGTGCTCGCCATGAACCGTAACAAAGCGGAGATGACCGAAAGTTCCTTGGTGGACTGGACATGATTATTCGTCGTAGTGCCTTATTTAAATCTCATCCTCGTATTCTGCGTGTGAAATGCGACATTAATGAAATGAAAGCTACGGAGCGACTTGCAGCCCCGAGAATTGCTAATTTCATGCGGCGGCTAACTGCATTGTTTGGCGACCAATCTGCTTTCGAATCTTGTTACGGATAATGAGCAGGTTTCGGAAGTTGAGAGCAGTTTGTTTTCGACCAATACGGTACGATAATGATAATTACTTCTTAGTTAACAGGATTTGGAACTCATTCTGAAGGATTAAATCCGTATCCACAATGAACTTTGGAGGTTTTGACGTGTTAAGTGATTGTTCTGCGATTAGCTTACTCGAAGCATTACTTTGCTGAAAAAGCGAAACTGAGCTGCATTAAAAATTATACTTGAATAGCTCAAAATAATATTTAAAGAATACTCAATATGAATTTTATTCAAAATGAAATTTCAGCAAGGTATTTTTTTACCATGGATGTAGCAAATTTTTAAGCATTTTTAAAGTATGCTATTTTATACATCTGCAGGACCAATCATGGTTCTAGAAATTTCCTGGATTCCTCACCCATTTAACTTCTCATAAAATATTTCGCATATAAACTACCCTGAATTACATACTGTGACTCGAGCTGCGAATGCTTTAAGTTGTGGGAAATCAGACCATTTGCATATAAAGTTGAATTTCTTTTATAATGAAAAAAAAAATTGTGCAGCTCTTCAGACTGCATCTTTCCAGGTTTTTTGTATACGTGCGAAAGTAATTCAATTTTTAAAAATAAGCAAGCATGTGTTTTAGGCTCAGAAGCGAATTAATCGATTTTACATTAAATCATACATTGAAAAAAGGTTTTGCTGATAGCAATGTGACTTAAAATTGAACTTTAAATATGAATTAATTCGATTAAAAATGGCTTCACATATTTATATATGTTTTATTTATGCTTTTAAAAGGGCAGTTAAATCCGTCCATAGATGGTCTTTTGTCCAAATATAATATAATAGAGCAAGCATCTTACAATGGAAATAAAGAAGAAATGATGAAATATGTAAGTAGAAAACACAACATGTTAAACTAATGAAGTGGAAACCATAATATTACAAACTGTTGGTTAGAAATGTAACAAATGAAATAAGAAAAAAATTTAAAAAATGCAAATTTTACAATATTTTTGTTTTTTCAATCCATAATTATCGAAATATTCACGGTAATTTTTTTTCAGTTCTTCCTCTTCAGGGATAATATTGATAGGGTGAATTTTAGAAGAGAACGAAGTCATTAAGTAATGGTCATAAGCAGAGTCAATCTTGATCTTCGCCTTTATTTAGGGGGGAGTATACGAACTTGTAAATAATGAGATAATATCGCATAAAATAGTTTATGCAATCATTTGTCACTTATGAATTCTTCACTCAAAAACCAATAATAAACGAAAATTGCTTCGGAAACGTTATACTTTCTGGTGAATATGAAGATCGTTTTAATGAAAATGAGTAACAAACTTTGATCATTAAGTTTCCAAGCAATCATATTCCTGTTATTGTTCACTTCTAAATGTAAATGTTATTTATATATAAAAAAAATACTAGTATTTCATTTCAGAATAATTCTCGAAAACGATAACTTCTTTAAAAAATTTTTTTACAAAAATTATTTTAAATATTAATGCCACAGCTTAAATATGTTACAAAACACATCAACTTTCATGTTAAAAGCATTCAAATAGCAATGTGTAATGATCTTTCATTTATGTCGAGTAAATGTAATTATTGCTCATAAATTGTCAAAAAATCTTCCTTTTCAACATCCTGATGGACAAGGTAAAATTTGATATTTCTTTCATTTGGAACAGACATAGATCTTTATACCTTAAAAAGGGGTAAAAATTTCAAACAGAACCAAATTATAAAAAATGAAATTAGATGGTTACCAAAAATTAAAAAAAAAATAGTGGATAATATTTCACATACGAGGCTTTTTCTAAATATTATTTTGAAGGAAGAATAAGAATGATATATTTCGGTCTTGCGTCATAAACTTTTATTAACTCACGCGGGGCTTAATAAAGATTTCCTTGAGTTAAAGGGATTTGTGATGTAAGATATTACTTAAAATATCCTTTCCATTATAGATATATTCATATTAAGTCATTCTTTTGTAATATTTACAATGGATTACGTTTCAGTCTCTGAAAATATTGGACATTTTAAAGAAAGTCGTTTTTCATATATATATAATTCATTTCCTATTGAAAATTAAAAACTAATTTCTTAATACAATTGTTCATAAGCCACAAAAGATAGTTTTGAAACTTAAATATTTTGATTAAATATATGACAGTAATATTTTACTTCTCGAGGCAATATTTTATGTTTTTTCTAAATTTCAAAGTAATTATTTGTATCGGAGCACGTGAAAAAAAGAATAAATTCTTTTAATTACAAACACCAGTAATTGAAAAAATGATGGGGATTATAAACTCTATTTCTTTTATTGTCAGAAAACTGTCAGAAGAAATTTTCTATTTTCTGGATTGAAACAAAAGCCCATTTAATGGTTCTAATTTTTACGTTTCATTATGACGAGTATGGAAAAATATCGATAATTAACCTAAGATGATCTTCTAAGACGTGGACCTTGTTACATAATTCCTTTATTTCTCTCATTGTTTTGAAGTAATGACAAATAAAACTACAAAGCATTTTACACATTCGCGCATCTTTCAACCAGGGCATTAATTGAAAGTGAGTCTTAGAAATAAGAAACTTATTTAGACCTGACAGAAAGATAATGTGAATCTCGAAATCCTGCATATTTTAGAAAGGATAAATTCTGTGAAAAGATTAGGAAAAAACTGTATCATGAGTATTCATATTTTTTACAGAAGTGGAAATCTTTTACCTGAATGTAGAATTTCGGTCTTGAATAGAGAAAGGTATAAAAGCTAATCTGCTTAATGTTCAGCTTTATAAGTCGGTTTATGTAATTTTCAATACAGTATATAAAAGAGAACTTGTTTTTTGTTGCTTTTTTTATTATATTTTAAACATTATTGTGTTACATTAACTCTCGTCTACAGATTTTTCTTCACCGGAAATTGAGTTTTGAAGAAAAAAAATTCCTAAAAGCCTGTTTGGAATGACATTTCGTTTACTAATTTCAGAAACTCAAATAAAGCAAATGTCTCATCCATTTAAATGACATTTCACAAGAAATCGGAAATTCATACATTGTTAGCATATGTTTTTCAAATAAAAAATTACGTGCCTTTTGAGCGGAATATGGATGAAAATATGAAAATTAATCAGGCCATATAACTTAATATCGATTTATTTATCTTTCCCCAATGAATAACTAATAAATTCATTAAGTGATATAATAATTTTTAATTCATGTGAAATAAACAGTAATTTGCGAAATGAGTGGCAAGTTATAAATTAATTAACTAATGAAATTCCATTTTAAGATCATTTTTGTAAAAAGAGAGATAAAACCAACATCCATCGTTATTTCTAAATGCCTCGTTTGAAATATAAAGTAATAAAGCAAGTCTTTTTGAAATTGTAATGAAGAAAATTTGCTTTAAAGAAAGTGGCACATTTTATTAATTTGCTTTCATCAATAGAAACCTTCACAATCCCATTTGTATTATTTAATGAAAGAAGAGAAGCCCCTAAATGCAGCTACAAATCTGCCAATGCATGCTTAAAATATGTAATATGAAATGTTAGGTCATGCAATCGATGCCTTGAGATCTTTCATTACAAAACAAAGTAGAGATTATAATCAAAACAGTAATTACATATTTTGCATGATGCAGTATTTTCTATAGATTAAAATATGAAATTGTTCGCGTTGAATATAACTAACATAATTCAAATATTGTTGATAACAAAATCCACTATGTTTGCAGCAATTCTTATTGGAATTCATTCTGAAAAGCACTTTCACTAATGAATACCATTTTAAAAACATTTTTGTAAAAAACGATATAAAACCAACATCCATCGTTATTTCTAACTGTCTCGTTTGAAATATAAAGTAATAAAGCAAGTCTTTTTGCAATTCTAAAGAAGAATACTTGCTTTAATGAAAGTTTATGAATTCTGCATTTCAGGAAGGATCGTGAAAAATTACCAATTTTAAGAATACCAAAATGGACTTAACACAGTGAAGCACATTTGCGTTTATCTGAAAGAAGTGCAGCTTCTGAAAACCAGCATTTTCGTTTTAGGCACTTGAATTAATATATTTAATTTCATACCTGTTTATTTTTTATGATCTCTAGAGACAAATATTTATCGTTGTTTGAAATGCTTTCTTCATTTATAACCTCGTTAAAGTTTGAGTAAACTTTTTCACATTGTTGTAAAAATTGTTTGGTGGATGTACTTGATTCCAGTCCAACAAGAATGATTATAAAAAAAATGAATGACTTTTTATTTTACGAATATTCCAGGAAAAGGAAACGTCGAATAATAACAAAAATAAGCAGCACTTTTGTGATTAAAAACTCAAGCAGGCAGCAAATCACTAATAACTATCAGTCACAGCACTTTCATTAGCGCTCAAAGTCTATTAATTAGTTCACTAGCTTGTACTGCGGTCAAAGCTACAACTGACTCATCGTTTAGCGTAGCTTGGTATGTATACTTATCAGACAGGAAATGACGTCCTTGGGAAGTCTCTCGAAAGTTAACTATATTTCCGTTCCTAGTAGAGATAGGATCATAATTCCGGCATGCACTGGAAACTTCTTTTTGTCGCCAAGTTTGCCGCCAATGTCGTGTTTCATAGGCTTGGCTTTCGGTAAAACCTCCGTAAAACTCCCTTTCTTGCCATACGAAAAGCATGTTAGGAAAACACTTTGCAGCTTCGTTACAATATGCATCGATAATTTAATCTTTCTGCAGTATTTACAGTGTTGCAACTTCTGATTTACAGAAATTTATTTAAAATTTGAACTTCTAGTTAACGGTATTTCACATTTTTCATATTTTATTTGTGACTTCCCTATACAGTCCTGATATCTTCCCTATACTCTTCCAGTGAGTTGGGTTCAGGTGTATTTAATTATTTTCCGGAGAGCAATCTGACATATTTGTATTTACTTATATACCCTATTTTTCATATATATATTATTTACCCATTCTTTAATAAATTTTACCCACCTTATATACATCTATAATTCGTTACGTATATGATGTTTCACCCGATAAGTAGTATTTTAATTTTCATGTTAAGAAATAAGAATTTATTATTTGATTTTTGACGGCTTTCAAATTTTCTTCCGGACTTATCGATTTTCTCTTTTTATATGCGCGCATTTATTTTGTACACAAAGAAAGCTTAGATGGTACAAAAATCTGGTATGGAATACCTTTGATATGATCAGAAGTGTTTTTGTCTTTCGGTGCGTTAAATATATTCTTTAAAATTAACTGCTTTTAAACTTTTGAAGTAAAATGCAGGCTGTCCTGTAAGGTCGTTTTTAAAATTTAATGGTAGGTCGGGCATACAGAAACACGTTAATTTTATAATAGATCATGGGATCACAATTTCAAAGGGCGACTGCTACAAGGAACTCTTCGTCAATGAATTAAGTAACAGAAAAGAATACACCAGATAAAGTGTGAAACTGGTTTAATGGAATACAAATTTACAGTAGCACAAAAACAGTGTTGTGAAGTGAAGTGAAATGTAACCGCCACTAGGCGGCGATGTTGTGACGTGAGCCTACGAGCTGACATATGTAATCAGAACTACTTGTGATCTCGGCGGTTGCCGAATGTTCTATGTGCATCTCTCTGTTTTGCATCGTCCATTGTGAATAAAAGTATGGTTCTGAAAGGCTCTTTAGTCTTATTTTGACCAAAGTTAACCCAGAATCTGGTAGATTTTAGAATTTCGGATCTATGTTAATTGGTTTTCGAACAAATAGAGTTGCATGAATACATACGAAGCATGTATCGCTTCAGACAGGAAGTCCATGTAAGTGAAATTTACTTCAAAAATTCATAAATTTTGTTGCTGACACTGCTGTTTATCTACAATTGCATGTTCTATAGAGCGTACGTTGAGTAATGCTGTTGTTAGTTCAATTGTGCTTTTTTGTATTTAGAATTTCATTCCATTAGACATGCACTGCAATTTTTATCTGGGACATCCATTTTATTTGCTTCATTCACGAACAAAGAGCCCCCTGTAGCGGTAACCCTTTGCGTTTCCGAACCCATCTTCTATTATAAAAATTATCTGGTTCTGTGCGCCTGGCCTACCCTTCAAATTTGTAAATGACGTTTTGGGGCACCCTGTATATTTCATTTATACCATAGGAGTATGATAATTTAGCTCTGTCTTTCTCATGGTTTTATTACCTCTCATATCTCGATTTTACAATTGCATCTGAAGTTCAGTTTTCGTAAAGGTTATGAAAAGACACTCAATCTTCATGATTAACTACTACACATTTTAGAATAAAGCGGTTAATTAGCGAAACTCAAGAACGTTCCATTCGAATGGATTTTCTGCATATTGTCGCTATTTCATTCTTACCCTTTAGAACATCATAGTTTTGCTTACATTTTTTAATGATATATCGGCGGCATAACGTGTATTATTTTATTATAAGAGGTAAATTTTCATTACGTTTAAAATTTTGTCATTAATGAAAATGAAATTTTTTCTGCTAAGAGTGTTAGAGAGAAATTAGAATTATTAGAATTAATATTTACCTATGAGTCTCCAAATAAGGGATTCTATCAAGCCCCATAAGGTGAGGGAAATTAAGATTGAATCACTTATCAACACATTTAGAAAGAATTTATCCTTATCTATGAGTATCCAAATAGAGGGTTCTATAAAAAAAGTGAGGGATATTTGAATTGAATTCCTTATTAAACTTTTGAATTTGAAATAAAGGTGTGTGTATTAAAAATGCTATATAAAATCTTGCTTAAAATATATTACAAATACATATAATGCTTTAAATCATTCAGAATAGTATTCTTCTATTGAAACCTTTATAAGATTCTCGAATTCAGTATTTTTAGTTGTTTTGGGAATCCAGCGTAGCATTTGTTGATAGATATTTGATCTTCAACATAAACTTTTTTCGTGAAACTTTTGTTTCATCATTATTGCGGAAAGTAAGTTTATTTGAATACAAATATTATTCATACAATATAATATCTTATTTCCTTTGTAGTGAACGTTTCAGGAATCCAAATATATTTTGCATTTTCCATTATCTGTTTCCATTATAACCATAGTATTCATAATTAAGCTACTTTTAATTTACGCTAAAATAAAGATTTTGAAATTATTGTTTAATCATTAAAAAGTAAATATTTACTGTTTAGGCAATATTTGTGTAAAGTAAACAACTTAATTCAATATTCAGCTTTTAAATGCTTGTAACTTCAAAAAAATCCTCATTCATTTGGCGACAATGAATAACTAAAGCAATTTCGTTATGTCCCTTTTATTGTCAAGGTTGATATGCTTGCTAGAAAATTAAAAGAAAAATATTAATTATTAAAAGAAAAATATTAAAACTGCAAAATTTACTCAAATTTAAAAAGAGCCTAGATAATTTAATGCTTAGAATTTTTATATAATTTGTAATCTGCTTTTCAATGCATTTATATCTAAGCAACTGATTCCGTTACTTTGAATTGTACATTAAACGAGTCTTATGAAGATTTCTTGAAAAATACTTAAACACACATCGTCAGGATAATTTTATATACATTAACTGGAATCATTGAATTATTTCGTATATATTTTCTTCCGAAAAGCTAGAAATTAATTCTCTTCTTTCATTTTAGCCCATGGGAACGTTAGTATTCTGATGTTTTTCTGAGTCCCATGATGCTTCTATTGTTCAATGTTAAACTTAGTTTTTTCCAAAAGTTGCATCTTTTTCATTATCTTAGTACAACCTGACTTGTGAGTTGTGTTTTATAGAAAAAATTATCCCAGGGTCACGTAATGCAGTTGAAATAATTATTAAAAATAGTTAATTAAGATTTCTTGACGAAAGTTTCGAACAAAATAAAGGCAAATAATGTAACGAAATATTTTTAACGATAAAGGATTTTTTTTTGCAGTCTTTCATTCTTCACTCTTTAAATATTTATTTTTCTTCATTCACCTGTATTATTATTTGACACTAGCCGCCTTCGGTGACCAGCTGTTCGCCCGTAATATTAAAAGCCTATGGCTATGCTCGCAACTTGGCGAAATAAATTGCCGATTGTAGAGGCCCAGGGACTCTGCCAAAGTTTTATTTTGCGATATGTATCGAAACTGGAGGGTGGTGGATGGCAGGTGACCCTTGATGACATATCTAGGTGCCATATGCTTCCATATGAAATAAAAAATGTCGAAATCTCTCTAGTAATTGGTACTGGGGATTCTGTCAAGGTTTTTCCCCATAGAGGATGTACTGTGGAGTAGTTGTTTTTATTTCTCACGAAAATGGAGAACGATTTTGGGTAGACGACTATTGATAGCATATCTAGACCTCCTGAGCTTTCATATGAAATAAAAATTTTAGAAATCGGTCCAGTGGTTGGGGCTGGGGGACTATCTCATTTTCTTGCCAATTTATTTTAAATATATAGATGACTGATTTGTCAGATTAACCCTTTGTTTTAAAGATACATGAGAACTGCTGAAAAGAGAGCCATGTATGCGGTCTGGCTGCGCGGGAATAACTGAACAATCTACCCACTCTCCAAACTTCAAAGAAACATAAACATGACGTAATGTCCAACAAATGTTTTATAAACGTTTTAAAATGATAATTTTAGACGATAATTGCGATATTAGACTACATAACATTCCTGTATTGGTTACCATGTAAATATTTTTTTGCTTATCTGGAATTTGAAAAATATTTTAATGCTTTATGAGATTATTCGCTTTCATTAAAATGTTTACACATGCCGCCGTTAGGAAGCTTGTAAATGTTGATTTATTACTTAATAAACTTAGGCCAAAGTAAATATAAAATCGCATATTATTATATTCTCAGCTGCGTTATCACACAAAAAAAATTTTTTTTCTGAAAGATTTAAACAAATAAATTTAGAAAAATATCACTATAATTAGATTGTTTACTTTCATGAGATTAGTTAAAATTACTTGTTTATATCTCTGTGACAACAGTATTGTTAATTTTTAACATAGTATTTGGGTACATATATAATGGACGTCTTCCTTAATTAAAAACGAATTTTATTTTAATTAGAAATATGCATCGAATATCTTATTATTGTGTTCTTAAATTTTATTAATTATTAGATAAGTCATCTGATTGTTGGGATAATACATAAACAAGTTTGTATACCATTTTCAAGAAAATAAGTTAATTTATTAAAATATTTTATTCTTCCAAGTAAAAAAACATTCGATCTAAAACATGATCTACATGAGATATTTCAATTACATTCGAAGTTATAAACGGTTTTGAAATCAGTTAAAAGCATATAATTTGATTGCGGTTCCTCAAAGTCCATTAGCTTTATCTTTTTATCTGATGATTATTGATACAGAAGCTTACATTCCCTATGTTTTCACTAAGATTTATAAATAACAGAATTTACATACTTATCTGATCGGAAAAGCGTTTGCAAAATGTATAGAAATTTAAATGAATATTGGGGATTAAATGTTTTAGTAATTTTAGAGGTTTGGTTATATTTGCTTTTACTTTGTGTATATAATGAGGTTTTAAAATAAACTTGTTTATCTTGTTTGAACATTAATTAATCATGATAATAATTTGGGTAATTTCTTGATTAACAAGCAAGCGCAGTTTGTTCGCATAATTTTTTGTGGATTAACTCCTATTGTTATTTGTTTGATATATGGAGGGTTTAGAGTTAAAATATACCAAGTCAACGAGCTCATTTCCGGGATAAAAGCTCTCGAATTGATTAGCCTCATTGAAAATAACAGTTCTCTTGTAATTGTTCTTCCTGACTAGTGGATACAAATTTAACTAGGGACTTGAATTCTTATTACGCAGAAAATATAGCATTTTTACACTACCATGTCAATCTTAATGCTAAATGGGCAAAAAGTGTTCTTGTTCCGCTTTAATTCTTTAACTCCCATGCGTAAATTTCACTGCGCTGTGAAAAGTTATTCTTTTTCATAAATTCAGCCCAAGGGAACGCTGAGATTCTATTGCTGTTCTCTGTTCCATTAAATAGAAATGCATATTCATGTTTATTTTTCGATAGTGAAAGCGTGTAGTTATTTTGAGATATCTGTGTTTATTCTCTAAAGTGCATTTTATTCATATTTTTAAGTAATGCTATAAGAATTATGGAATTTATTTCCAGATTATGCAACAGAGCTGACTGAGTCAGAGAACGTGAAGTCGTGAATATTCATACATTGTAAGAGGATACCAACTTATCTGGGAATCAATTGAACTAGAAATATCATCGTATTCTCCTTAGTATAATTCGAGAAATTCGGAGCACCAAGATACAAAATTTGAAAACAATTCCAGAATGATTTGAAAAATTGTATATCTGCTGTGAAAACTGTATTAGTATCAGTCTAATGTATCACAAATAAAATTTGTTATCTGTGTTGGCTGCAATTCCTTTGCTTTCAAATTTTAATTTAAAAAATACTTAAATAAAGTATAACAGAGCGGCAATTAACTTCAAGCATACAAAGCGCAAATGAAAGTGCCTGAAAAATATGGATGTTAATGTTATTAGCAAGAATCTTGTTGGTAATTTTTATAAACATTCATGTAATTCCACAGTTAATGGATTTCAATAACCATTAGGAACAATGGCTTAAATATAACTATTGAACATTTAAGTTTCTGAAATCTTATTTTCTCTATTCCAGGTGAAATTCATTACATTTGACGTTTCCCATCTGAACAAAGATTTTTTAAAATTTTTTCTATCGCAATTCATAGCTTAAGACATCTTAAATTGGATGTAGCCATATCAAACGAGGTCTTTAAACAATGATAGACAGCTCTCTTCTCTTACATTTTGAAATATGTATGAAAGAAAACAGACATGAAAAGAGGATATTTTGAGAGGTCTGTTCTGAGAAGAAAATCTTGAATTTTAAACATTTCATTCAAGTTTGCCTAGTAGATAAAATATTCATTTCAAATTGGCTGTCATTACTTAACGCTTTAGTTTTTTTTGAGAAGTTGCAAGACCACAATTAAGGAAAAATGGGATATCTTTTCTCCGAAAATTGGCAACAAAAGTTTACAAACTCTTGCTTTGCATTTGATAAACTGTATTTTACTTCATTTTCTATAGTACCACTGACATAATTGAACATTTTCTCGGAAATCGTAAGAATATTTATTGCTTACTCAGCAATGCGGTTTTATTTTGTCTGGATCTGATTCAGTTTTTTAAAGAAATGAAGCTCATTTAACTTAAAAATGAAGAGAAAAAAATGTCGAAATGGAAAGGTTTGGGGTTGTAAAAGGATAAAAGTAGTGGAAACAGGAAATGGGGAAATACTTAACGCTTGGTCGGAAACGGAAACCAAAGATGATTTCGTGTAGAAAAGCGAACCGTCGTCAGTGACGTAACTATCGCCAACTCGGACGTGACCCACTGACCTGTGTTATCACGGATTTTGTTGGGAAAAGAGATATTTTTGCTGCTATTATTAGATGCATTATTTTCGCGGTGGACGTAGCCTTGTTTTTTTTCAGCGGTAGCATATCGCTGACGTCAACAAATACTGGGAAAGGAAGGGGATTGCTCGGAAACGCATTATTTCGTTATGGGCTTCACCTTGGCTAGTATGGGGGCCTTTCTTGTGTTGCTGGAAACAAAGAATGATTTTTTCCGCCAAAAGGTGATGCCATTTTATCATTACGCTCAAAGAGATTTCTTGTTCTTTTTAAAGATATTTCAACACAGAATCGCAACTGCCATTTCTGCAGCACATATATTGTTGAGTGCAGTAAGTCTGGAGCTAATGAAAATTTGCATATTTTTATCAGAGGAACTGTGTTATAGAAGAAAAAGTACAGAAATTTAAGTCGGAAGCAGAAACTGTCATAAAATTACAGGAAATCTATTGTGATAAACTTTTCGTTTACCACAATGATAAATATCTTTAGATTCATAAAAGCATGCCAGGTAGCGATTACGCAATTCAGATTTTAAACACCGAGTTTTCCCTCTCATTATATCCAATAATTACATTACATTACACCACCTGCTTCCCTGTGTTTAGAGACATTTGGCTCCTTTCCGGTTTGGATGGATGGAGGCGAATTTTATTTTTTAAGAAGGGACAAAAACAAGTAACAGGTACAGGAACAAATGAAAATGAAAAAGAAGCATACACTGGACAGAACAACATAGAAAACAACACAAAATAGAAAAAAATACTTAGAGGGGAAAAAATCATAAGTAGTCGAAAGTGTGTGTCAGTCTGGGTGGATGAGTGCTCAATTATTATCCTCTACAATGAGATTGTTCTCATCACATATGAAACGTATTAGGAGTCGAAGTCGGGTTCTTGAGAAGTTGTTCGTGATATCCAATGATTAAACATTGCTAAATACGCTGAATTCTAGCTCATTACAACGATGAATTATCTTTCAAATAAAGCGTAAATTGAGTCCTTGCATCACTAGCCATTTCAAGAATTCGACTACAAAGTTATATATCTCCTGTGTAAGAAAGTATCTGAGATGTAATATTTTTTCACTACTGTCACACATGATTTTAAAGATAATTAATATTTAAAAGCTAATTAGAAACTGCGCATTTAAGGTAATTGTAACATATAAATGAGAAGAGAAATGAATTCTAATATAAATAAAATTCCTCCTTTGAAATGAAATTCTTAATAATATATATGTATAAATATAGATGTCATGGGAGCCGTCTGATTAACTTATACACGTAAAAATCATAACATGGCAAATATAATGCAGAAATATAAATTCGCGTTTATTCATAACGACACGAGTGCTCACACACACAGTTGAAAGAATCATATGATATATTCTTAGAATATATTTGGATACAATATTCATAGTCTTTAAACAGCTACAAATTATACATTTTTCTTGAAATATTTTTCTGCATAAAATGCTTCTGATCTAAATATTCCTCAAAGAAACTGTCATCAAAAGCTGCATTAAATATTAATGTATTGAATATAAAAAAAATATCTTAATAAATTAAGCATTTCTATTTCGATAATTTTCTCATATAGTGTTCAAGAAGCTCTACATTTAGGACTCTAATAGGTCTTTAGGACTATAATAATCTGAATAGAAATGAATAATTTATGAAGATAAAATATTTATATTCTGTTAATTAATAAAAATATTAGAGTATTTTTTCATTTCTCAAAATTTTTTTTTTTTTCTGTTTGTGAAATCCTAAAAAAATGGAATGTGAAACTTAGACGAATAAAAACTATTAATAATAAATTTCTCATCGGAATCTCCAGATAGAATAATATTTTCCTTTTCTGTATATATACCTTAGGTTTTTAAATTCCTGAATAATTTGAATTATTATCATGAGAGAGGGTTGCCGTTTCTGAATGTCTGTATCTCATATTTAAAAAAAATTATGAATTAAAATTTTATAAAAGCACACCACGCAGACAATAATATAAAGTTCAATTATATATATTAAGGCTACACAGCACTCTTCTTCAAAAAACAGTTTGGGAGACAGTGATAATAAAACAAATTAATGACTTTTTTAAAGATTACATTAATAAATAGATTCTGATTAAAGTCATTTTAGCAAGACCAATAATTTTAAAATTTTAAAAAATTGATACGTTTAATAAGTTTTTTAAACTCTTTTAAAATGCTCAATTTTTATTATTTTTTAGTTATTTCAAGTGATTTATATTTCTTGGAATCTTGGAAACAAAAGCTAGCTTGGGATTGATGACCTGACTCTTTTTTAATTTTTACTTATTATTTCTGTAAAAAAAAAACCCAAAAAATTATAAAAATATCGATTTAACATGTTTTAAAAAATAACTAGAACTCTCAGGTCTAAATTCATACTATCTCTTATAGTAAATATAAATGAAAGTATCTACAAAAAATTCCACGACTCTATGTTGAACAGAAAAAAAAAGCTTTAGGGAATGAAAAACGCATCACCAAAAATAAAAGTCTGTGAAAAATGCTTTTAAAGTTTGTAAAGGCATAAAACAAAAAATAATAATGCTTGTAGTGCTCTATTTTTTTAATATGCTATTTCCCGACTTATAAAATGCACTAAAACACTATTTTAACTCAATATGTTGGAATATATTTTTTCTTATATAAAATAATATGTAATAAGTCTTCCAGCTTTTCAAGATATTATGTCTCCTAGCATCTCGAGAACATTTCGGTCGTAGAATTTTCTCAACAGAAAAATGAATAAAAAACAATAATATTATACTGCAAAGATTCTAAATAAAAATACTTTGTGCAAAAATTAATATTGGTCTTGAAAAAGTCTTTTTTATGAATATCAGTTAGATAGTAATAAGAATTCAAGAAGAACGCAGAATATAAACAAACAGAAACGATTTGAGCAGTGAACGGTGAAGTTATACTAACCATTCACCTAAGTAATTGATTTATTCCCAAAATATTTTTAATTAATTAATTTTAAGAATGGAAAAATGCTTCAAAATGGAAACGAAACTAAACACGCCCCCTCAGCTGTCAAATTTTGTGACTAACAACACTCAGAAAACTTCAAATATCTTTAAAACTATTTGGATATCAGATCTAAAAATTGGAGTCAAGTTTCCTAACCCTACGGACCATCAAATAATGCAAAAAATCGATAATTTTGTCATTTTTAGGGCACTGTGTAGCCTTAAACCCTAATCACAAAAGCTTATTAATTTAGATTCTTTTAGATTACCATGCCGTTTAGGAACGAACTCGATTAATCGATAGGGAAGGAGTATCATAAATATGACTCCTCAGTGTTTTCCATAATATCCAGACAACCGATCTATATAAACTTCAAAACGTTTAATGAAAGATGCTTGACTTGTTGGCAGGCAGATAAAGTATATGGCGATTTTTTTAATGGTCATCCAACCCACAAGGTAATAAAAAATCTGACATCGAGTCTCCTCGATGATTTGCTTCCTCTAACGTTCGATCAAAATAGGTATTTTGCTTTGTTTTGTTGAAGAAAAATGACCCAAGTTTGGATTTTATATGAGATCTGACTCGATATATGATAAACCACCCATGAATTGAATGAATTTTATAAATCCAGCTGTAGAGAAATATGGCTATTTACCTGCAAATTCTTTAAAAAATGATGAATTACTTTTGTGTCAATTATTATATTTTCCCTGTCTCACGGTGTTTCTTAACATTCAGGTCAACAACTCACCAGGGGCACAAGGGGTAAGAGCGAATAAGAGGGAGCAGAATATGAAGTTGGCTATAGAATGTGGTTTTATTACTGTTAGGTGCATTATTTCATGTTAGTACCAGTGGTACAAAATTATAAAATTAATTTTTTGTATTAAAAGCAATTATGAGCACTAAATTTTGTGGTAGCCAGCAATATACATTAGATAAAATCTAGATAGCGAAAAGCAATTACACTAACTCCTAAGAGGTGGAGGTATGGAGATAAGATATTAAAAGTTTAAATAATATTTTGTTCCATTTTAATAAAATATTTACACAAACTTCAATACTTTAAATTTGTTTCTTAATAGTAAGAAAGATCAAGAAAAGCAACTACAGAACATTTCCAATACTATGTAAAAATATCATTACTCTCGTCCCAGACTCCGTAGAACAGTCGTAGGCGAATTGAAATAATAAGGCTTATTGCAAAATGACCAGACTCTTTGCAATAAGTTGGATTATTTCAATTCGCCTGTGACAGAACCACAAACAAGAAAAGGGTTGGCAGTGAGCAAGCTAAACTGATAATTAGTCAGGGCTTATTGATAGGACAAACCATTTATCTCGACAACGAATAATGATTAAAATTTATAAGAGGAGTATTTTTATTATTTTGTTAAAGAGCAGCATCTTTCACATTATCTTTAAGGTGTTTGCAATCTGAGAAAGCAATTTACCAATTCCTTGTCTTGAAATATTGATTTATGAAATCTGCAACTTGTTTGATGCTTGCATTTATGTTATAATAGTTTTATAATTAGGATTGCTGGATCAGAGATGTTTTCTTTGTTTTCACTTTTTTCTGATTCCATAAAATGCTACAGAATAACTGTAATTAATATAGCTTCAAGAAAGATAATCCTTAATTATTCCTCGAGACATTTTCGATGCACCACCCTTATTGTGCAAGGAGAAGCGGGAAATTGGTAGAGCAAACTTTATCACATTGATTATAATTATAACTATAAAAAATATATTTATTAAGCACTTTAATGTATCCGATTTTTAATACGTTCTTCGAGTTTCATAGAAAACGACGAATTCGAATTGAGAAACGCATACTTAAAAGGTAGGTTTATTACAAAATAAAGTTTAAGATACTCTGTTCTTCTATTTTAGAACCCAGAAACTTACATCTGGAGTCCACGGGTGTCCAAAATTGCGAGGGTTAGTTGATCAACCCCCAATAACACGGTCACAAGTGTATATTTAATGTAGCCCTCTCAATTTCGTGCTATCAGTTCTAGAACATTCGAATGTTGTCTTGTAGCCTCGTCCTATGTCCATCCAACCGGTTCGGTTGCCATAATGGCATCAGGCACGGGAGCATGGGTCAGCGTTCTATCTTGTAGCATGCTCTGAAAGTTGGAGGAATGGAGTGTTGACTTCATCATCATGCCACGGATCGTGATTACGAGTTCAGTTTCAAAGAAATTTTCGGGTCGCTTCAAAACGGGATATTTCTCTAAATAAATACAGTGCGTCCGGGCTAAAGCTATCCAAAAGTATTGCTGATAAATAAAAAAAGACACTCATTAGAATTTAAAAAAGACTTATATAAATAAAAAAAAAATTCACAAAATATCACTGCAGTTCGATGTGCGTATCTTTTGTAGCACGACAAATATGTAATTGGTAATCGAGTTCTTGCCAAGTGTGTCGTAGTTATTAGATGAACTGCTGGAAATATACGCATCTACAACTCATCAATACTGATGCAAAAGTGTAATGTGGCTTTCCCGCCTGAGTAGTCTTATGTTTGGGAAAAGAGTTTTACAGGGGTAAGTATGGGATGGTCAGGCCTGGACCCCTAACCCTGGCGACGAAGGCGACCATTTTGGCGACAAATCAATGATTACAGAAAATGCGACCCTTTTCTCGATATCTCTATTACGAAAGAAAATACAATTGAATGTACGAGAAAACTCCATGTGACGTCACGGCCTGTCGGGGAGAGTATATAAGGGCCGCGGTTGCATCAGAGAGGAGAGTGTTGATCGACTGGAAGGACTTTGGAATTTCGTCTGCAGTGCCAGCTAGAAAGCTGGTGAGCTGAGCGCCATTGAAAGTGCTGTTATTGTCATTATTAGACATTTGCTGACCGTTTGTATTGCTTAATCTCAAAGCGCTGAACTGTTATTACCTGTGAAATATTGTCTGTTTACGTTGCTAATCTGTGCAAGATCTATTGTTACCTGTTACCTGTGCTATGCGTTTTCCTGCATATTTGTGAATAAAACTTCAATCTCCATTATAGTGCGTGTTTGACTTTTTACATCATACACCTACAGAACGATTTTTGTAACAATCCTTTCAATATTTTGTGATACACAGCGAATTCAATTAATCCTCCAGCAAGACTCAAATCCAGGAACAATGGTTGCCGCGCATGTTGGCACCATTCCTCCTCGGTCAAACAAACACTGCAGCTCTATTAATTAGTTTAGCTATGTTTGTCAAACAAATGTGAAAGAGATAGGATCATTGAATGCTGGACTTTTAAAATGGGTCCCGGAGTCTTTCTGTGAACCGTGACAAAACGGAGATGACCAAAAATTCCTTGGCGGACTGGACATTATTATTCGTCGTAGAGGGCCATTTAAATCTCCTCTGCGCGGAGCTACTTGCAGCCCCGAGAATTGCTAATTCCGCGGCGGATAACGGCATTGTTAGGTAATCAAAATTGTTCCCAACCTTACTTCGGATAATGAGCAGGTTTCGGAAGTCCGGAGTTGTTTGCTTGTGCACAGTGGATTAGGATAATGTCTAACTTCATAGTTAACATGATTCGCGATTCATAATGAAGGATGAAATCCGTATCCATAAAGAAATTTTGTGTTTGACGTGTTTCGAAATTGTACACCCATTAGGCCACATATCGATAATAGATGTTCTGGCGATACTTTTAAGAAGTAAAGCATCTATGAAATAAATATTTTGCCAAGTTATTTAATAGGGTATAATAGTTTTAAGAAAATTGGAAATGAATTTCCCGGTACATTTTCATTTTCTCTTTATTTTGTTTTATATTCTTAACTTTAAGGAATTGTTATTTTTTATTTATGATTTAAGCTTATGCTTGATTTAGGATCATATTTCTTGAACGCAAAACATCTTGGATTAAATTCAATGTCTCGATTAAGAAATTGCACATTAAGAAAATAAAAACTGAGAAGCTGAAGTTCTAGAAATTGCACACTTTTTTTGTCAGGATGAATCAACAGGGCAACTTGTTGAATTCTTGAGATCCACCAGTGTCGGATATTATAAATTAATACCAATGAGCACACCATTTAAAAATGTAGACATATGTATTTTATAACAGTATCATGGAATAAATATTTTTACATAGATCAAAATGAAAGTTTACTGGAAACAAACACATATTACTGAAGCATCCGTATATACCCTTTTAATTTGCAGTATGTCACAGCGTCACACATTTTAAACAGTAATACTTTGAAACACTTAAGAATACAACACCCACCCTGTCCCGGCCTACACAACCCGGTTTAAGGAAGCAAAGATGCACTTAAGAATGGCATTTGCTGCATTTCACAACCCATATATCATACTCCAAACAGTTTCAGAAGATTATAATTTAATTACCATCTACATTTGATGTGCATACCTTTTAAGTAAGAAATATAAGTGGATTCCAGGACGTATGCACAAAATGTTTTGTTAATGTGGAAATAAGCAATATTTTGATAATTGCTGATGTACATGCGCTTTTCGTGCACTGGTAGATAAAACTAGAACGACACATCTCTCCCCCCCAAAAAAAAACGGTGCGAAAAAGATTTCATTTATTGATGACATTTGAAAGGATGAAAAAGTTCCGTTTGGTATATTTTTTGCTAAGATTTAAGTTTGCAGAAATAAATAAATATAAGAAAATTTATTCAGTTTCTAAAACTTGCATAAAACTATTGCAAGAACATTTAATATATGAATATCTGATAATCCTATATGTAAATTTTTATGAACAGAAATGGAATATATTCTAGTCGTGATCTTCGAATCAGTTGATAACTTCCTAAAAGCAAAAAATCGAACCACTCAAACCTCATGCATAAAACTTTTAATAAAAAAGACACGGATTTATGTTTAGTTTTCACATCGTACTTTAGTGATAAGAGAGCTTTTATTTCCGTGAACAAATATATAATACAAAAATGTATGATCATATAGAATATATGCTTGAATAAATTTTTATTTTTCTCCCGAATATGATATTCTATCTTTAAAATCTTCGAGCTCTCAAAGGACTGAACATGCGGCAAGTATCTGAAGTTTAAATGATTTGTGATGTCTACTGAATTTATTCATTTTTTTTCTTTAAGAGCATGGTTGCATAACAAATATATTGATATCCTAGTAGTAAAAAAAATGTCTTAAGATAAATGTAGCTAACCCTTGCTTTATATTTTCTCTAATTTAACTAAATTCCTTTGAACATAGTTGAACACATGTGAAAGAATTTCCATGAACATAACTCTTAAATTCGAGTTTAAAAGGAAAATACGTGTAAGTGCAGTCATATTCCAAATTTTTGTTTGTGTCAGTTTGAATATAGATAAATTTATTTTGAGACTTCAGATGGTACTCAATATGTGAAAATGCTGATTTTAAAAGTGATATATAGAGAGTAGAATGAAGATGAACTTTTATTTTACAGAAAATAGTACAATTGTTTGCATCATTTAACTCTTTGAACCCGGCTAGAGTGGGAATTCAAGTGCCTCAAAACTGGAGTAAATTTTCATTCATGAAATCATCCAAGAGGACGACATCCTCGGTTGCGCTATCAACAAAGAAAGAAACTAAATTTCTCCCGTAAAATTCACCCAGGCACCCGAAACCGCTTGAGTCCTGTCTGTGTCGAATGAGGCGGTTTCAGGCGGAATAGGGCTCATAGGGTTAAATATTTTATTGTTTTATGAAATTTGTTTGCTCTTAAATGTTTCTGAACATATCACTCCAAAGAAGTTATTGAATAATGATTTGCTAATTAGTTTACGTTAAAAAAAGCCCAAAATATTTCTGATTACATTTGAATTTTAATTAGCACAAAATCGAGATATATTTACTTTCACGAAGAGATAAATAAATATTTTTATACAACTTTCAATAAAACTAACCAATCTCAATTAGTATTTGAATGTAAATGCGTAAATAGCATTTTTTTTAGTTTAAAACAAATATTTTAACAAAATATATGCTCTGAATACATGATTATAAATTTCTTAATCATTTTAATTACTATAAAAGTAATATATTCGTTGAAAAATTAGATAAAATGTTTTTAAATGTATTTTTATAAAAACACAATAATATATTTAATTTTTCATTCCTAATATAATACAAAAGGAAATATTTACTTTTCCAGTTTCAATCTAAAAGCCTCATTTAAATACCTGAGTTTTCTTCATAGTAATTAACGATCTTTAAATTAAAATCTGATCTGCTTTTTCACTTAATTAAAATTTCGAAATGCGACTGCGCGCTTCAGAATCCATTTGCACTATATTTTCAATTCTAAAGGATTTCAACAAATTTAGCCTTCTTTTATGTCTCTTTTTAATATGAGATTTCTCTGTCTGAAAATTTACACAGATTCCGGTTGTCAAAACATTCATAAAATATATATAAAACTGTCTATTATCGGCTAGAACTATATAGTTTACTGATTATAATTTTTGTTATGTTTGGTTTTTTTTTCTTTCTATTTCTCTCTTGAATATTTTTTATATGAATAAAGAATGAAATTAGAATTGCTTAAATTCGTGCTGAAAAAGATTTAATTATACTAACACCAGTATTTCAGTAATATAATAATTCGAATTGTTGTATGTTGATGTTCGTATGGTTCTAAGCATTGGTATTTTTCTGGTATGCTTCTTTCCACTAATAAAGATGCGTTTTGCCCAATGTTAACAGAAAATCGTGATGTTGAATTATCCGTATTTTATTCTCTGAAGAAGGCTTATTGACATGCTTATGAAAAGCTCTTATTACGAATTATAGAATTTTTTTACCAGATCGTGCTACACAATTGATTGAGTTAACAAAGATCGTGCTACACAATTGATTGGGTTAAGAGAGATCGTGCTATACATTTGATTGAGTTAGCAGAGATCGTGGAGCAATGAATATTCATACACACTAAGTAATTATTAAATCATATCGCAACCATATGAACGAGAGACATAATCGAATTTTTCTCATTGCAACTTGATAAAATACCGGTGAAAACATGCGTAACCCTGAGCTCCAATTAATACATATACAAACACAAAGAACCTAAAAGTGTGAAACAAATTTATATTAGCTGTAACGAATGTGTCTTCATCGGTTTGGCATATGATGAATTGAAATGTGTTTACCAAAAAATTAAAATGGTACATACGCAGAAAAAATTACCTCCGCCTTGCCATAGCGCCCTAATTGAACTGAATTATCCAGCTGCCGCAAATAGCCAATTCCAGCTATGTAGCCTATGCATTGTAGTTCCAATTACTATCTGCAAATTCGCCTACCCCACAGACAGAAGTACGATCCGTCATCGGCGATGTGCGTATAACAGCAACACAACCATTATTGTACCAACCAGAGAAACGAGAATCTCTTTACTTATTAGACATGTTTTCATCCCCGTATTTGAAGTAAAAACCCCATATTTGAGGTAAACTGTTATCTAAAATGGATGCAATTTATTTGTTTTCAAATTTTAATTTAAAAAGCATTTGAGCAATATAAAACATAGTCTTTATTTATTTATAATGCGGAAGTCACAAGTAGAAGTACGAGGAACTCCAAAGGTAAAGAAAGATCTTAATAATTATTCTGTTTTTATTTTTAGTGACACCCATATAATCCCATATTTAATTCATTGCAAGCACTGTAACAAATCAATGACACTTGATAATGTAAAGTAACCTATGAATTTTGTAACTAGAAGTTGACACCTTCAGTTACATTGTAGTCTCCCCTGTCTTCTCTAAAATCCCTCAGTATTTAGCTCTTTGAAGCGAAACAGCTTTCCTTGCTTTTAAATCTGAACCATCATTATAGGGTTAGAAAGCAATAAATATCCAGAATGTCTTTACTCTGAACCATTTCATTTAATTTTGCAAAGTAAATAAAAAAAACTCAAATTACTTCTCGCTACTTAATACTATATTCGTATTTATTTTCAAAAATCATCATTAATCTTGTGATGTATTTCAGCATGCCATCATAGTATCGGCTTTATCAAAAATAATATATTTATTCGACGTCTACCACAGCACAAACATGTGAAACAAACAAACACATACACTTACATCACAAACGTTACATCACTCTTACATCGAATTCCAAGTTCAATTCGTTATTCTTTTCCGTTGCTAGGCAATGCCAGCAAAAGACAAATTATATCGTTGCCATACTATTTTTATAATCTTTAGAAAAGAATTATGCCAAACGACAATTTTAATTAATTTCTTTTTCAGCCAAACGATATTTTAAAACTGATTTCTTTTATGAACAGACGATTTTTTTATCTAATTAATTTCTTTTCTTTAAATATTTTAATAATTCTACAAATATATATTTTTATTCGTTACGAATATTACAATTTCTTAGATATTAATTGTGTTTTCCTTTTCCTTAAAATCAGCCATCTAAAAGTTTAGCATCTCCTGCTTTATTCAAGTAAATCGATAATGATTTACTTTAATCTTTGTTGTTTAAATCACATTATGGGGCGATTTTTCTGCAATTTCATGAACATTTGTCGTTTACTCAGTTTTATTTTGGAAGACGACGATTTCTGATATTCGAAGAAGGGATGTAAAGTCTACAAGCAAGGAATCAGAGGAAGAAAAAGATGAAGAATTAAAGGATTGCGGCTGTAAAAGGCTGTGGAAAGAGAAACAGGGGAAATACTTAACGCTTGATAGGAAGCGGAAACCAAAGGTGCTTTCGTCTAGAAACACGAACCGTCGTTAGTGACGTAACTATCGCCAACTCGGACGTGAACCACTGACCTATGTTATCACGGATTATGTTGGGAAAAGAGATATTTTTGCAGCTATTATTAGATGTATTATTTTCACGGTGGACGTCGCCTGGTTTTTTTCAGCTGCAGAATATCGCTGACGTCAACAAATACAGGGTAAGGCAGAGCATTTCTCTGAAAAACATTCTTTCTTTAGGGACGTCGCCTCATCATGAATAGGGGACTGAAAGAATGCCTTTTTCAGCCAAAAAATGATGCTATTTTACCAGTAAGCCCAAAATTCCTTTTTCTTTGATCATTTTACTCCAATATGCAATCGCAATTGGCTTAGTAATAGTGCACATACATTTAGATATTTGAAATGCAGGCAGTTTGTATATTTCACCCAAAATTCCTGTGGTAGGAACAAAATATCTCAAAATAACATATACGCATATAATATGTTGTTTTTTTCACGGCAATATATAATTAAGCCGCTATTAATTTTTGGAAGTTTACTTCGTTCAATCCTTTTTTCCTATTTTGTTAATTTGATATTTTCAATGTATTATTTACAAGCGATAAATGTTTGATACAATGGTTTTAATTCCTAATTGCATGCGTAATCAAATAAAGAGAGAATTAGGTTTATTATTCCAGTTGTGTGTTGTCAATCATTCACAACGGAAACTGGATGTAGCACTGTTAAAACCTAGTTTAATTTAGTCCTACATTACATGAAATTATATGAAGTTACTTAAGAAAAATCATAGTACGTATAAGACCCTTCAACTCATTTTGCTCAATATTTTGACCTATTTTTGAAATATATACTTTCTTCTTAGAAAAAGTGTCCTTCTTTGAAATATGTTATATTCTTTTGTTAATCTGATATCGGCAGACATTATGTTTATCAATTACATTCTTTTAAATCAATTAATCTACAACTTTGCAGTATCCGTATAATTGCTATGCCGTTAAATATTTTTAAATATACAGTAAGTTTCTGATCATGAAAATAAAAATTCCAGTTTTTGTTCTCTTTCTCTTAATCTCAACCAATAAAATTAAACAAAAAAGCTTTCGTAAATTTATATGTACCGAACTACAGTTGACATTTATGGTCCACTCAGCACAGACACAATTTATTTATTCTCTTTATAGAATGCACAGTAAAACAAAATTAAAAATAATAAATACGAAACTTGGAGTTTCATGAATTAATCATAATTCATATAGTCATAATTAATATACATTAATAGGAATTATAGTCTTAATAATATACATTAATATATATTATAGTCATAATTAATCATAATTCATATACATCCTTTTCCTGCTATTTCAATTTTAATCTGTATGTTTTCATGAAATTTTGAATTTTAACAAATTAAAAAAACTATTCATTCTCTACTTATACAATAATTATATTATGATACTTCCAGTGATGTGAAAATATAAAAATTAATTTGAAGTACCTTAAATTCTGAAAAATAAATATAAATATTGCGTTAGCTTGAAATGTTGTTGATTAAAATAATTAAAGTCTAGACTGCTTAAATTAAAACCAAGTACTAGACGGGGGATTTTAAACGTTTAAATACAACATTTAATATAAAACATTGTTGTATCATGTTCCTGTTTTAATGAACATTTTAAATATACGTCACTGCTTTGAACGTATTTTGCAAGATGAAGCGAAATGACACAAAAAACAAATATAGTAATTGTCCGTTAAAATGTTCATGTCATTAACTTTGTCCCAGTTGGCTGTATCGCAGACGAGTGACTAACAAGAAACTGGCTGGAGGTCATCAAGCTAAGCTGATAATTAATCTTAGCTTATTAATTGCCCAGATCATTTATCTCCACAAAAAATAATAATTAAATTTTATGGGATGAGTATTATTTCCTTTGATGAAAAACAAATGCTTGTATGTTGCTTTTAAGAGGTTTATAACATGAAAAATTAATTGACCTATTGCTTGTCTCTTAAATTAAGATTTATGAAGACTGCAGCTTGGCTAATGTTTCCAATTATGCTATAAGATATTCAGTCTCTTTGCTGGACGTGAAATATTTTCGTTGTCTTCATATTCTTCTCTTCGACTTGCATTGTTGTTGATGCTTCTGGTATTTAAGTACATCGAAAGATAGAGCTTAAGCGGAACAATTTAATTAATAATTTTATGTGACATAGCTTGGTTGCTTCAGGGATGAGGACAATACAAATGGTGCCCTATATGATACCTCAAAGTGATAAAATAGGGACTCTTCATCGATCACTTTTCCAAGGATATTCTTCTGCATTTTTTTAGAAATCTAATGCTCTGTTGGAAGTTCCATTTTAAACACCTTGAATAAAATATAATCTATATAAATAAAACTGATATGTCCTTTTTTGGTACATTCTGAAAATCCAGACTACTGAATGCATCTTCTTCAAATTCTACTCAAAATATTGTGAAAAGAAGACTTAGTGAAGGTTTTGTGACAATTGACTGAACAGTTAATATGTTAAAAACTTAAAGATGTTAAAATAAATTAAGGCAAGTTTTAATTGTGATAGAGATAAAAAAATACAACAATATTAAAAAAGAATGAATGAAAAAGAACGAGGAGGAAGAAGAATCCCATGGATGATTTCATCAGATGCCGCCATCCATGCAGATTCAAAATTAGAATATGTTTTTTGTCGAGGAAAAACGACATTAAGGTCTAAATTAAATTTCCTCTGCGGCCTGAACCTATTCCGGAAAAAATTGGAAACGAAATAAGGAAGAAAACATTCATCCGCAAAGAAAAAATTGAAAGCAGACTTTTAAGCATAGTCTGAAAATCAGGGCTTAAAATATCTTACCTCTCTTTGTTGAGGAATGAAACGACGCTCAAAAGTACACTTTTTATAGGTGTGCACTCCTATCTCCATCTAGTGAGGAATACACTAACTGAAAACATAAGAATTTTGTTGTTGTTTTTATAAAGATTTTATTTTGTTTTTAGTATTTTAATTTTGTTAATTGTTTTAATGGATTTTATAATTTTTATTCTCATTTTTTTATTTTTATAATTCAAAGAAATTTGCAGGGGAGACCTTATTAAAATGTTAGAAGGTGTGGCATGAGTATTATGGCTATTTCCAGCACAATGGAGAATTTTAGAAGTGAAAGATTAATTTAATAACACATAAGAATTAATAAATTCTTAAATTCTTAATTTTAAGGAAATATCCAGGGTAGCCTTTAAAATTAAGAATTGAAGATTTTATTAATTTCTTTATCATCGTTTCTTCATTTTTCCTCAAACACAAATCATGTATCTAATCAGTTTAATTAGACATATTATTTAACACTAGGTTTACTATAAAATTGTATATGGTCAGTGAGCTACTTCCATTTGAAGGATAGAATTTCAATGGAATGAAGTTTCGGACACGCAGTTCTTTTATTTTGAAGTTCTTCTATTCTTCGTCATTTACCCCGTTGGGGTCGTCTTACCGTGCCTAAGAATGTGAAGCAGGATGTAAAATTCCTGGAAACAAGCATGAACAAGCAAAGGGTTTAGTATTACTATATCTCCGCCCGGCGTAATGTAAAGACTAATAGTACTGCTCATAAAAACACAAAAAAGTGTGGTATGCATTATACTCAGTAATTAAACTCTGAACCCTTTAACGTTCATTGGTTTCGCAGTCAAACCACACATTGAGAATTTTTTACTGCGCATGGGTGAAACAATTTTTCTTTCATAACTTAAGAGCCATATACACAGAAGGGTGGATCGAAAAGTATAGGAAAAAAAAAATTTTTTGAAATTCTTTTTGGCATGGGGTGGGAAAGTTGTGTCGTAAGTATATTAGTTATTCAATTTTTATATTGAAAATCATTTATATCTTCCGGTGCCCCAAGCGCGTCAAAAATAGTTAAAAACTGAACTTTTTTTATGAAAATTTACAATTTTTTTTATTTTGTTTAGAAATTTTTTTTGGCATGGGGTGGGAAAGTTGTGTCTTAGGTATATTAGTTTACATATATTTTTTTATTGAAATGCATTCATATCTTCCAGTGCCCCAAGTGCCCCAAAAATAGTTAAAAATGACATTTTTTGGGGGAAATTTATAAAAAAATATTTTCAAAATTTCCTTTAGCGCCGGGTAAGAATGTTTTGTTTTGGATATATTAGTTTACGTTTTTTTATTATTATTAAAGTTCATTCATATCTTCTGGTGACCTGAAAGCCCCCCAAAAAGTTTAAAATTTGCATTTTTACAAATATCTATTAAAAATTGTGAATTAATGAAAAATATTTGAAAAATTGGCAGATTATTCAAGTATTAAAGTATAAACTTATAAATAATTATAATTTTATAATAATACATGAAGTATAAATTTAATAGTCAAAGCAATAAATCACAAAATTTATAAAAAGTGAACTAATCATTGATTTTTTAATTCTATTAGTTTGAAGATTTACATATTTCTAAAGGATGTATTCCTTCTTGGTACTATAATGCTTGATAAGACTTTTTGATTGTATCTCATTCAATATGAAGCCGTGTCTCTTCTCTTCTCCATATACACTTTCGGACGCTTCAGACACTATGCGAAAACATCTTTCTACAGCTTGGGTATGGCATGGATATTTTGACCGTTCCTCCGTCTAACTTTTACCATGTCCTTTATTTCTTTAAATGACGCATTCATCAAAAAAAGGTGGTTCAAATGTCCAACTCGTTGCCAGTTAATAAGTGCAAAAAAATTCTTTGCTTTAAAGTCTATTTTTTGTACTTGAAAAATTCTTATTCTTATGATCCTCTGTTTTCATTTCTAGCACAAATTTGTTTTCGTAGTGCTAAAGACCTTATATCCTCTCTGTTATCTGTGAGAATTGACAATAGCAAATTTTCTGGATGACAAAAGAAGCTATTTTGTTGAATGAAAGTGTGTACTATATTTCTTAAATTGGGTTCCAAATATCTAAAAAATGAAATAAGTCTCCAGATATGCAGCGCTCCTTCTGTTATGGAGGACTTTGTCTTGATATGGAACCATACAGGTTGCGTATACCTTCATAATATATGTTTCAAGAATAATAAGATTGTCAGATGGTTTTTCTGTGACCACATACAACCTTAAAATTTTACCTGCAATTGTTAGCCACCTTGAATAAACAACTGGACCAGGCTTTCTTATTGTCAGGTCAGAATAACATTCACCGCGTGATATCGGTAGGCAAATATCATATAGATATTGTTGATCATTGCTGAGAACCATTCTATCTATATTATGTGGCATATTCTCCATACTTATTGAAGAAAAAGGAGCTACAGGTAGCTAGCTCCTCCTAGGTTTTGATTGTTTTACCAAGTGGTTGACAAAATTCTTTAGGACCAGTTGTTGCACCATCCAAAGAATTTAGTAGATGACGTAGAGGTAATTCATTTGTTTGAAGCAAACAAATTCACCATTGTAATGTTCTATTGAGGCCAGTTCCATCAAGCGAATAATAATACCTCCCTTGTGCCCAGTATTAACATTTGTTCCATCGCATCCAATTACTGTTAGCCCATTTAATTGCATATTATGTGTTCCAAAAAATTGAGTATTGCTTCATTTATGGTCTTAGCTCCTCCTGTTTCAGCAGTAACATGTCCGATATACACAGGTAGATTCGTTTACAAGAGTATAATGCTCCTTTGTCGTGGTCTTTGAGTAGTACTTTGTGTCCTTCTTAATTAGCACTTTTGTGTTGTCTTTTCTCCCATCGAAATATAATTTGGTTAAAAGAGACCGAGACACTGTTAACTTAGTAGACTTTACAACTGCATTTTAAAGCTTTTTACGCTGTCTACGAATTTAATTGCGATCTACAACATGCGAAGCCTCTCCTTCGTGTATAATTACAATGTACAACAGCACTGGCAGATGAAGTAGACAATCGGAAAATCCGTATCAATCACATTCCATTGCTAAGGTAGGAAAATCTAAACGATTTTGTGATTGATATTCCAAGGCAATTACATCCGTATCTGTATACAAGGACGAAGACATAGTGTTGAGCTCAAGTAGCTCCATTGATTGAGCATGAGCAGCATCAGTTTTAACCATTTTACGTTTTATTCTTTTGTCTTCCATCTGTTTTCTTTTTCCTTTTTTTTTCAGTAGCATTTACTTCCACTTCTCCAATAACCATTTTCCTTTCTAATATTCGATCTTTTATAAACAATCGTTCAGCAAGTGGAATTTTCATATCTTTTTGGAATTTACATGTATCGAAATTTGTACACTTACAAAATGTGATATCGAACAAACACGATATTTTTTCAGTACGATAATTTTCCAGTTTTTGTTGGTGTTTTTTTATCATTCCTTCGCCCTCTCCTCTACGTTTCTCTCTGTAAAATAGTTTCTTTAACATATTTTTAATTTTTAATTCGAAATTTGCATAAAAAACGTTTTTTCGCAAATATTTAAGCGTCCTGGGGCACCGGAAGATATTAAACAAAGTTGAAAAATTTTGCATATATGCTAGTACACTTAAAAGACAACTTTTGCAGCCTATGCCGATTATTTTATCCACACTTTGATTTTTCGATCCACTCTAATATACAGAACAACTTCTAGAAAAATTCCAGTTCAATACCGTCAGTATTCATAAAGATATCGGCATTGCAAATTCTAAATTGATTTTGACCTCTTAAGAGAAACAAAATGATGAGGATTCTCGCACAAATTGATATTTTTTAAAATTGAATCTTCTAAATTAATATTGAATTTCATAAATTTTGAATATATTGAATACACACGTATACTTATAAATTAAATACATAAAGTTGCATTTCGATGATAAGTTATTCGTAGGAAAAATATCCCGTTACCGTTCATTGGTTTCACTGTGGAACCACAAATTTCTCAAAAGATAAAAAAATGCTATTTTTTTCCTTTACATATTTATGATCAGCTACATGTCTAAGACACATTTTTGGAATCAATTTAATAATTTTCAAAACGAAACATGTAGTGAACTTTAAAGGGTTAAGCGAATTGCAAGTACCGCGTACGATCTGTATTTCTGTCATATAAAACATATGTAAAGGATCGTATAGCGACTGCTAAGGACGTACTAACACTTATCAGAGTGCATTCGTCTGAACCTTCTGTGTATGGGAAAGCTGATAGCCTGCATAAGTGGTTACAGCTATGAAGCGGTCTCTTTGTGGCAGGAGTGTTTATTGTTGTATACACCGCAGAAAGCTAAGTTTAAAATTTCAACAAATTCTTATTCTACTAAATTTCCTTAAATTGCTTTCTCTGTGAAGTTTGCTTTATTGTTTAGAAAATGGTTATGACCAAAATTCTAGCTTTCAATAACTATTGGCTTTAGTATCGCTTTAAAAATTTACACAAAAATACTTAAATTTTATAAATGAAGTCATTTAATATAAAGAGGACACTTTTTGGACCTTGGTTGTTAAAGAAAGGAAAAGTTATGTAATTAATCATAAATTATGTAATCAATTTTATAGATATAGCGGTTATAATGTATATTGAGCTATGATCTTTATTGAAGTGTGCCATACATAAAATTGTTTCCATATTTCTATACCATATATGAAACATGACAAGTAATAATAGCTAATTTCACCTTCGTTCTAACAAACACAGCAGCAAGATCATTAATTAAACCATATAAACCGAAGGAACACGAGCGAAAGAGGGAAAAAGCTTCCCAAGAGACTCGGAATTATCACTTAATACTGGACGTTGAAATCTTAAAGGATGCCAGTACTGCTTTCCATGAACCGTAGTGAAACGGAGATGACGAAAGTCCCTTCTTGGACTGGACATTATTATTCGCCATAGTGCCCTATTTAAATCGCATCTGCGTATTCTGCGAGTGAAATGCGGAGTTAATAAAATGAAAGCGTCGGAGCTACTTGCAGCCAGAGAATTGCTAATTTCATGCGGCAGATAACTACATTGCTCGGTTATCAGACTGCTTTCGAACCTTGTTACGGATAACAAGGAGGTTTCCGTTGAAAGTAGTTTGCTTGCGACAAGTACATTAGGATAATGATTCGACAGTAGTTAACAAGACTCGGGACTGATTCTGAAGAATTAAATCCATGTCCACAATAGACTTCGGAGATTTTGGCGTGTTTCCTGGTTGCTCACTTATTAGGTCATTCGACGGTGAATATTGGTGATATTTTAAACTAGAGAAGCGGTGTTCCATTCTATAATATAAACGCGGTGACACGGCCTCTAACGCCTGAGGAATGTGGGCGTGGCTATGACCCACCGGACCAGACGTCACATCCGCCGCGAGCGCGAGGAACAAGGAAGAGGGTTTTATTCGAAGAGGAACGGGGAGAGGATGCCGAAGTGAATTTCCCTTTTCTTTGAAAGAGAAAGGCTTTTGGTAAACAATATGAGTAGAGAAGATCCCACTTCAAGGAAACGAAGGTTAGAAAGGGGATTTGCATTATGGAAGGCTAGAGAAAGCCAAGAGACATTAAACATAATTCAAACCGCAAATATTTAATTAATTAGAATTAATTTGTTTTTCTGCTTTACTTTCGTTTCCGATAAAGAGGTTCTTTCTTTTTCGTAGTTATAATTAATTTATTTTTCCACTTCACGGAGATCTTTTCTTTCGTTTTCGTTGAAAAGGTTCTTTCTTTTTCGTACTTAATTTTGGAATTGATTATTTATATATTTTCCAAAACGAAAGTTTGTGTCAGTTGATTCATCATTCCTGTTTTTCATGCTTTTTTATTTTTAAATCAATCTGGCAATCAACATGAGGTTTTCTTCAACAAGTTTCTTTAGTAAATTTGTAACAATCAGATCTGAGATAATGTTGACAAGCAAAAGCTAGTTTTAGACGGGCACAAATATTTTAGTCAAATTTTTAAATAAGTTCTTTAATATGATTGTAAAGCTAATTTTAAGATTGATAGTTCTTAAATAATATTACTTACGGATATGAAGTACGTTATAATATATAGCACCTTTTCATGTTTAGTCAATTTATATTATTAAGCATATTATAGGTTGAGGATTGTATTTCATATTTGTGAATTAAAATTCGACTGCGGATAAAAAATTCCAAACACAGAATTTCTGAGTTTACATACCAAGTCTTGATTAACACAAAGAAAAAACTTATATAAACTCAATATTATTTATGTATCAAGAAGAGAAAGAATTTCAGCACGAATTCAAATATTGCGATTTCTTAAATCTCGTCCTTTGTTGATTTTATCAATTCCTAATGATGCGTATTTCATTTTAATGATCATCAATTGCTTCCATATAATAATAAAGCTATCTATGCATTTTTTACACATGTAATTCTCTTATAATTGAAAAATAATGCAAATATTACTGATGCATCAAAATATACTTTTCGTCTTTCTGCGCCGCTGCATTTAACGGTGCAACATTTTGAAGTTTTTAAAAATGTCCATGAAAACGAAAAATAAAAATAATGTCCATGGAAACATTAACAGCTGATTTCCTCACTACATATCACAAGTTATCCACCAGGCTCGTAACAATCGCAATAAGACAAAACAATTTTTTTTTCGTCTTCTTTGAGGTAAATTTAATGGCTTCCAGCTAATTTTTAAAGAATTTGTGCTCTGAATTTTTTAAATTGTAAATATGCATAATATGAGTTTCAGGAACGGATAAGTTGCACTAATTCGTTTCGAGGAATTTTGACATTCAAAAACTCATTAACTTCATTAATTGAGATTTCACTATTCTCATCACCTAATGAAAATCTCAGAAACATTCGTGCTTCATTTGAATTCTTGAGCTTACGTCAAGTTGACTTTTCAAATTCTGTCTCCCTCATGGATCATGGATAAAGTATTCCTACACAATATTTCTCTAAATAAGATGGCCGAGACTCTAAGTAAGAGACGAGAGTAATTTTTATAACAGCTCAATAATATTTACTTGAACTAAGTTCGGGAAATATATAGACTCATTGCAAAATATCCACAAATGTGATTTCTTTTATACTTTCCACATTAAGTTTGCAAATTTACTACAGCCTAATACATGGAGTCACTAAAATGTGATTATATGTATTAGGCTGTAGTAGCCGACACATGGTCTTAGGCCCGTCGTAACTAATTTGAACTCCCTGGGATAAACCTTTTCGCGCGTAATCGGAAGTGTAACTAGAAATTTCAACGCCAATGACCCAACGAAAATGTCTGTCTAATAATACAATCGATATAAAATTCACCTTTCGGTGATAAAAGCCTTGAAGTTTTTCAAAGCTTTTAAAATCAGCATTTTACTAGCCAACTTTCGCCACCCTTCATCTTATACATTATTAGTTTTAACGGTCACAGTACATAAGAAGTATATTTTAAATTATCTTCTTAAGTTTATTAAACACTAAATTATAATAATAGACTATTTTTAAATTAACATAATAAAACACATATAAACACTTTTCCCTTTATTTTAAGTTCGAAATTTCAACGCCTATGATCCAATGAAAATGCCTAGCTAATAATATAATCGATAGAAAAGTTACCTTTCTGTAATTAAAGCCTTGCAGTTTTTCAAAGCGGCGCCTTTTAAAAGAAGTATTTTACTAGCCACCTTTCTCCACCCCTCATCTCCTGCATTATTAGTTTTGACGTTTACATTACATAAAATGTATATTTTCAATTATCTTCTATATATTTATTAAACAAAAAATTCTAATGATAGATTATATTTAAATTAATATAATAAAACACATATAAACACTTTGCATTTTATTTTAATTTTTTACTATTTATTTAATTGATCCACAAAAGTTATTTTATTTTATAGTATAAGTAAGATATGCATGTTTATATAACATTATAAAATTAACGGCTGTCTATTTACAAGCCCTAATCATGTTTTTATTTTTAACATATTAAAAATTATAATTAAAAAATGTTTGGATCAAAGTTAAAATAAAATCGGTAAAGTAAGCTCCTAAGCGCCTTTGCATCAATGGCACTCTTGGGCTACAGACCAAATCTCCCAAAGGATGAAACAGCCCTGATTGGTCTGTTTGCGTGAAGAATAACTTTTTTTGAATATAGAAGATATTGGTGTCCGGTTGGTGAATAATTTCCGTTTCATTCAGAAAATCGTCTTTTATAAGGAAGTGTCCCTTTACTTCTTTACCTTCTTTAAAATGTTTTTAATTTCATTTTTCACATCTTCCTCTTTCTCATTTCAGTTTTTTCGAATGTATATTTGAATATTTTTTTAATTTTAAGTTAGTTTATTATTATTATTTTTATTGTTTTACATTAAATTAATTATTATTTCCTTTTTGGTTTAATTAGTAACTTGCCGTTCCTTTTCATATATTTTACCTTCGTAATATTTTTTCTGCACATTGATTTTCTATCAATTTTGTTCTTGTCGCATTTTTGCTCCTTTGTGGAATGGGCGTTATTTTTATTTCAGGTTTAATATACTTTGTGGTGCCTTGGACTATGTGCGACCAAATAAATGCAAAGCTTAGGTTGACCTAAGTACTTTTATTTTACACAGCTATAATTTAAAGAACAATTCTTGCATAGAAATCTAGACTAAATATTTATATACAGAGTTTGTTAATCACAGTTCCAGGACGTTAAAGTTCTTTGGAGTCTTAATTCAACGAGAGGTGTAAATCAATATAGGTTGGATAGTTTCCTCCTATCAGCGTGATAGCTTAAGCACGAGACCACAAGGTGTGCTCGCAATTCGATGAGCCGAGATTTCGGATTAATGCCGATTTCTCAGTGTTCGTTGTCCAAGTCCGAATTAATTCGGGACTTTAAATCCAAGCTGATCACACAGCTCTTTCTGCGCTCCGGAGCCTGAACACCACGTTCGATACTCTTAAATCGGTTCTTCACCGCTCTCTTCCAACTCAACATTCCGTTTTCATCCCCTACCTCAAGGGGTGGAGCTCCGCCTTCCTTTTACTCCACTGTACAAACGTCTTCCTGTTTGACCAACGACTAGACTTCCATATTCCCAATGGTCAACTCCGACCGTGGGAAGGTTCTTGAGTTTTATCACCACTGGAGCTATACAGGTGTGACACGAAAGAGCACCGCTATTCTCCTCAAAGCCGACCAAATGCGCTCTCTGACAGATATTGATTTCTCTGCATTGTGGTCGCTTACTGCGTGAAGCTATTACTCTCGCGAACGTCTCCTTAATGACCACCAGGTGCAGCTGGCCCGAGGTCTGCGGCTGACATGAAAGGCACTGGACTCTGTTCCTCGCGGGAACTGTGCTTGCGGGAAGGAAAAACATCAGAACTCATTTGCGCTGTTTCTGACACCGAACACTTTATAAACTGTAAACACATTTAATCTTATTTATTTCATTACTGCAAATATTTTTAGATTCACTTAACTGGTCCGCATTCGTACTGCTCCTAGTTCGGTTTACTTCCATTTTATACCAACCTAAACCGATTACAAAAAATCACGTTGATTCTAGATACAACGGCAGAAAATGGTGTTAAATGTGTAAAGAAATCCTTTCATGCTACAGAATGAATTTTAAGCTGTATGAAATGCTGTAATATTATTTATACGAAAGTAGACCTTTAGTTTGCTTTCCCTTAATCGGTAGCCATGCAGGAAGACAAGAAATTTGGCAGCTGAAAAGCTCATTTGAAGTAGCTCAGAGTGGCATCAAGTTCTCTTTACAGATGTGTCAAGATTCTATTTGGAGAAAGTTAATTGTCATAAGTTCATACGAAGGAAATCCGGTAACATATTGTCAACTGGCAAGCGAAATATCACAAAATGGAGGAGGAAGTCTGATGGTAGGGTAGGGGCAAATACATGTGGATGTACAGACCTGTATGCCATCAAAATAACAATTTGATTTACAAAAGTTTCAGGGAAGGTGTTCTTGATCATTTTGTTTAATCACAGACTGGAACCTCCAAAGCTACATTTATTATAATGGACGACAACGTTGAATATCACAGAGATCATCTAGTTTGTTGACCGATTTTTCAAACTTAGTATTAAGAGTATGGAATGGTCAACATATTCATCCTTTCTGAATAGAGTAGAGCATGTATTGGACTTTCTAGAAAAAAGTGTTTCTGTTCGGCCAAAGTCTCTTCTGACATTTCGAGAACTAGACACTGCCCTTATGGATAAATACAAATGAATGCTTCAGAATTTACAGGACAACTTTATAAATTCGATACCAAGGCCTTGTTTAGTCGTCTTATTTCGTCGGGTTTACTAAAATCCGCAAGGATATTGCACGTAATTCTAAAGAAGGAAATTTGTTTAAGCTTTCACTTTCAGATATTGAAATTTTTAAATCTTTGCAAGAGCAAAAGACAGTCTTTTATCCGCTAAACTAAGTTAAATTAATTTTGTAAGACAGATTTGTAATGTTATACGCATGCAGGACAACATAGAAGCATACATTTAATTTTTTCTCCATAAAAGTGAGGGTTACTTTAATTTATTTTGGCAGTGTCTATGGATATCTAGAAAGTATTTTTATAGATTTATTATATGAATAAACAACTATCTAATATATTTGAGTCGGTAATCTTTGAGCCAGTTGATAAGATTATAAAACCCGAAAACAGATGTCAAATGTCTTAAAACTGTTAGCATAAAAATGTGAAAATTTGTACAAACACATATATAATCTTGATACTATATTTCATTTGATCCTAGAGCTTTTAGTTCCGCGAATAAATGTATGATACATAAATGTATGAGACAACAGAATATATGTTTGAATATATTTTCTTTTATTTTTCTCATGAATATGATATTTTTAAAATCCTCGAAGTCACGAAAATCTGAACATAAAAAGTATCTAATATGGCTATTTTAGATGAACAAATGTTTTAATAATCAGTCAGTTGCTAAACACTGTTATTGAACTTTGCTTGGAAAAAACCCCGAAAGATTATGAAGAAAAAAAAGTAAATATATCTCTCTCGTTTGAATATTATACAATTTATATTTTTTTCAGATTGTTGCCCAACAAAGGACTGTGGTAAGAAAAAATGAAGCAATAAATTTAATTCCAATTTACACAAACTCTCCTGAATTAATGAATATTTTCGAAAATGAAGCTGTTTAATGAATCTCAAATCATGCATTTTCAACCCAAATCATGCAATGTCAAATTTATTACTTACTCAATTTCCAAAAGAAATGTCGATTCGTATTGTGCGATTTCAATTTATTTTGGAGAATACCAGTCTACCATGCAAATCAAGAGGTAGATGCAGCATTAAGTTAAATATTTCTAATACGGTAAATATCTCGGAAATGAGAAGTATCTAAGAAGGACAGACTGCATACAAATAACACACACTTCCTTAAATTGGCGAGGCAAGTGAGATTCGATTCAACACAATATTAACTCCGACTACGAGTCCAACTCAAACACGTGCACGGAATACAAATGAGATAAAATTAGTGCCATGCATCTTGCGTACCCCGTGCGAACTTGCAGTTAATCCGGTATTGTGTGGAAATATATCAAATCATCCAATATTGTCTGCATAGAGATTTGGGACTTCCATTATATAAATCATTTAAAAATCTAAATAAGCTCTAAGAATTCATGTGAGCTTACATTCTGTTATTCCACTTAGGTATCAGAATACCAATAAATTAGATTTTAGAATTATAAGACAATAATTTATTGAGTTAGAATTTGTAAATAATATTTGTTCATAAAAAATTAATAAGTAAAATAAAAAAAAATTAAATAAATTTCATGACTATAAAGTAAATATAAAGACTTTAAATCCAATTCCAGAAATGTAATGTAAAATTAACTTTACTTTGCTCTGAATCATATTTTCATATTTACTAATTTTTGCCTGTTTTAAATTTCTCAATTTCAGGATTAGTTTATAAAATTATTTATCTACTACATTTTTGAGGTGAACTATAAAAGCCTTATGTTAAAGAAATTGCAACCAAAACTTCATATTTTCAGTAATGTATTTAGAGAAAAAGAAGTCTCTCAAGCTTTTAAAAAATTATATTTGCATACATAAAATTCGTGAGCAATGAAATGAGAAATATGTAAACACTTTTCGTGCATTCATTACAATAATTTATGCAGAATGGCACAGCCCGAAAATAAAAAAGTATGAAGCATTATAGAGTTAATATAATCTCATGCATTACTGAAATAATAAAAATGAGGAAAACCATATGCATCAGTCTTTTCATTTTAATATGTTTTGTAATAAAAGTGAAACACTGGATTTAAAAAGTATCAGAGAGATATTAATATAATATGCATTCTATGATGAAAAGTAAAATATTTGAATGCACAATTTCTCTATTTTGCCATATAAACCATTGAATCTGAAATTTCCCACATGCCTTTTAGACATGGAGCTAGTTTAAAAGGATGGATGAAAATGTCATCAGATATTACCATTAATGCTAGAACTCCATGATATATTATTTTGCACATTATTTTAATATCCTGCTTTCAAATCTTAAATGAAAATCTACAGAAAACCCTTTAAGTAATGTCGATTTTCGTATGTAATAATGCCTTTGAAGGACGGGTCTCATAAAGAGAAAATAAAATGAAACGCCACGTAAGGTAATGGGAAACACTTTGCACCTGTGCTAGTCTAAATTAAACAAATTCATTTAACTCAAAAGTAATAAATAATCCAAAAACAAAGGTAGGTGAAGTAAAAAGTTTTACAAAAATTAGAGTGAGAAATTATCAACGTACTGAACGTTTGATTTGACGTCATAAATGCATGGCAAGTGAAAGAAACTGAGCTTGCACTTTGGTTCAGACAGTCTCGTACACAATGAAAGCAGCTTTTCAGTATCGCAAGACAATCATAAAATAATTTAATTAAAGTTAAAAACATTTATATTTTTAAATACTGATCATTCATTTATAACATTTCTTTATTAAATGAGCCAGTACTCATTTTATATCAATTTGATTTATATATTAATTTGAGTACTCATTTGGTTAATATTGCGAATTGTACTTTTTTCTGTTACATCACACCACCTTCAACAACTGGAACTCACTACGCCATACCAACATATTTTGATACTGTCGACAAGTCAACATTTAAAGATAGTTTAGCCGCATTTTGTTACCAGATTTAAAGCTCATCTTCTTCTATTTCATATAATTCAAGTGCCAAGGCATCAAGCAGATAATTCACGTCACTTATTATCGATCATATATTCCTTTCCATAGTTTGCCCTTGATATGACAGTTGACTGACATGAAAGAAATTTCTTTTAGACTTCGTTTTAACTTTTTACAATGATAATAACATGTAGGAATTGCATATCTTGCTATGCTAACTGCTATTCATTATGTATATGATATCATGTACGTCTTTCATATCGTAAAATGGAAAATAAACGAGAATGACCACTACATTTAAAACAATGATAAATAAAATTATAAAATACATCAGAAATCCAGTATCTACATATGTTTTGTTCTATCAACCTATTAAATATTCCAACAATTGTTCAAATGCTGACTGTTTTCTTGGACCTAACAAAAACGCGTTTATATAAAATCAGAGGACTGAAATCATAACTCAATGAACAGGCTCAAGATTTATCTCAATGTTTCATTCGTCATGGAAGGTGTCTGATGCTGGAAATAATGACGTCCCAGAGTCAAAAAATTGATTTATGCAACCGTCTTTCCCAGACAAATCATTACTAATAATTAATTATCTACTGAAAAAACTTCGAAACGTACACTGTTGCAGTCTGATATAAAGATCGTCTCAAGACAATAGAAAAAAGGACCTGAGGCATTCGAAACAGGAGTGACAAATTAGGATTTATTGGGTCGTTTCAAATACGATCTTGGTGCTTAACTGACCCGAATAAGGATACGATTCGGGAAACACTTAACTTTTGAGCTTTAAAAGGTTTAAATAAATTACCAATGTGAGAACAATCTTGCATGTGAATATCAATCACGATGAATTATTGAACACTGAAACTAACGCCATTGGAAGCCGAATCCTTATTTTTTTTTAATTTAAGGGCAACTTTTGTTTGAAAAACGTTAAAATCTCTGCAGTTTTTCTGAAGTTATTTTTACTCTTTCATTAATTTTCATTAATATCTCTGTGCTACCGATTTATATACGCAGCTACATTTACCAACATTAACAGGTTAAGAAATGCTCATTCGTCTTTTGCCCGTTTGTCCAAAGATGACAAAAGCCGTCTCTCCCACCGGGAAGAAACTCTCATTTTTACTTATTTTTATATTAAGTTCATATTTGCACATTCAGTAACATTTACTATTTCGTTAACCGCTTTTACTATTGTTTCTTATTGTCTAATTTTTGTGGATTGAAATTTATGGATTTTACCTAATCATTGGCAGAAATTCTACAGCTTATTAACGTTTTGGTTGCACAGCTTATCCTGGCAGAGAACTATACAACCTGATAATACTCCTATTATATGCCATCTTATTTAGCAATGATTCTATTGTATTGATACAGCTAATCTTTTGATAAAGAAGAAACTTGGATCGTAACAAAGCTAAATTTCGCAGCAGATGCTAATATTTCGATTCATTTTAGAATGACAGATATTTTTCATGAATAATTGAGGTTTACAAATGGAAGTTGCATTTTTTCATTTAATTAATGAGTCATTACTCATGAGTTCGTATTAAACACGTAACCCATTCAGCTCTTAGCAAGGAACATCACTAACCACAACTTTTAAATTTTTACAAAAGAAGGAAAGAACTGAATTGTTCGCAACCAGTAACTCATATTTCTTATTTTTCTCTCACATTTGGTATAAACGAGAAACCACATGTGCTTACCAGATGTGAAAAAATATATGTAGAAACATTATTACATTCTCAGTCCGATTATAGACACCTGGAAATTTCAGATAATGTATGTTATAGAAGAGAAAATATAAAGACGGTACTTAGCACCACAGAATTCCCCCGAACTCGGAGCCAGGACGGCTCCCTGTCTGTTGATTGAGGTCGGTCTGCGTGAAAATTTATTGAAAAAACCAGAGCAAAAAAAGCACATTTTATATATAGGGATGCAAAAAAGAGGACATGTAGAACAAAAGAATATAATATTTAGTAAAACTGTTAGTTCTTTCAAGTCTTTGTGTTGTTCAATTTGAGAGGGGTGCCTTATGTATGAAGAAGATTAATTGAGTCTGTGGCTAGTTGTTGTCATCATCTTTTGGAAAAAAAGAATGTTTCGTTTTCCGTGATGAAGTGGATGAGTTTTCTGATTTTAGCTATAGAATTGTTGTTGTTCATAACTCTTTTCCACCAAAGTGGTTTTAGGTTAGCTGACGGTTTTGCTAGATGGTATGAGGTTGTAAACAGGCGGCTTGTAACCTAGTGTAAGGGATTTCCCAGGTTTCCGCAGCCACAGGAATCGCTGTTTCAAATGTTGAATCATTTAAACCATGACTTCTCTAGGGAAGAAAATGGCAGACAAAGTATGTCAATACCTCCAAGATAAAGTAAGGGAATCAGACTAAAGACTTCCGCATTTACTTTTGTACTTTGATTCCATGCATAACAACGATAATAAATTCGTTAACAAAATATAAGCAGTTTGACTGAAAAAACTTGTAGCATTAAACAGAAGGCACTTCTTGAAATATAAATAAACTGTGTGAAACTGAATGGCATGACACATTCGAGCATTTGAACTCTGTGTAAACACAATTTTGTTAGTGAACGTTTGTTGATGTTAAAATATTAGACCTATAAATGAAAGACATATTTAGATTTAGCTGAGAGGAAATTAACTTCTCGTTAAAATTAAGCCAGAAAAATATTTTAAACATGTATACAAAAGATTTTAAGGAATGTTACAGACCTCCTTAAAATGACTAGCATGCATTTTATATTAAATCGTATAAAATTATTGCATGAAATGCTTGATAACACTGGACAACAAAATTTTTTTTTCAAGTTGCTTGAGAAAGAAAGGGTTATACCTATGTATCTTTGTGCCATGATTTCAAATCTGTTAACCGTTTTCTGCAATCACCCATAGTTTTTGAGAAACGTAGTAACTCTTATTACAAACATTAGGAAATCATATTCAGCTTGCAATATTTACACATGCATATTAAAATGTTACAAACCTTCACTTTTTTGTGTACTTGGCCTGTCGACTGTGCTTAGCTTGAGGAATATCCATTTTCAATGTCAAACAATAGTCGGATAACATTTTGGGATTCCATTTCCCTTGGCAATGAGATCCCATATTCGAGATATCTTGATGGAACCTTTCACCATGCTCGTCGCTTACTGATCCAAGGTTTTCAGGGAAGAATTCTAAGTGGGAGTGCAAGAAATGGATTTTCAACGACATGTTGCATCCCAATATTTTGTAGGCCTTTAAGCAAGCTATTGATGATTTGCCATAGTTTTCCGCTTGGTGATTTCCGAGGAAGTTTTCTGCTAACTCCTTAAACGATGTCCATGCTGCGGCAACCTTCTTAGTCAGTTGACTCTCAATCACCGGATCCTTCATTTGTTGTCTAATTTGAGGCCCAGCAAATATGCCTTCCTTAATTTTTGCTTCACTCACTTTTGGAAACTTCATACGTAAGTACTGAAATCCACTTCCACAGTCCATCGCTTTAACAAAATTCTACATCAAACCTAATTTGATGTGCAATGGAAGCAAGACAATTTTTTTCTGAGGCAACTAGTGGTTCGACATTTTTTAGGAACATGTAAGCAATAACGAGTAGTGTTGCTGAAAAACAGTATGTTATAGAAATTTTTCGAGATTATATTCGGGTTCTGTGACCATGAAAACACCATTATCAGTTTAAATCTCAAAGACAACAAAAAAAATATCCTGGCTACGACATTGATTTAAGTAAAAGAAAGGAGTGGACAGAGGTTTTGGTGCGAGTTCATGTTGCATAAAATTGGAGAGTGCTAGGCAAATTCTGATTGGTTTTTCGAATTCAGAGCGTGAAAGTACATAAGAATTAGGTAAAATCAAACGGGCAACAAAATGGTTGTTGTCCAGTGTAATCTTTCTTTTACGCCTAGGAAATGAAGATGCATTACAAAACAATATTTCAGGTATTTTTAATTAACTTCATACAGTACAATCAAACGTTGCCTTTGATTGTTCCTTGAGGAAAAGTACAGTATTATATTCTTATTTTAAAAAGGACCAAGAAACTTAATCGACCTGAACCTATAATGAAATTTGGAAGTTCTCAAAAATATTATAACAGAAATATAGTAGCTGCCGGTAATTTTCTAAAAAAACTCTACTCTAACTCTTTCCCGTATAATATTTACTGCGTTGAAGATCTTATTCTTGAAAGTAGTATTGAATATAAATAATGATTCATATGATAATTATAAAATTACAATTTTTTAAAAATAGTGGTTGCTACTTTATTTTCTAATAATTTCTTTATATTTTTATCGTTTCCTTTTATTTATTAATGTATTAATTGAAACTGAAAGTTTTTTATTCTAAAAAAATACGGTTGCACGCACTTCCTGTTTCTCTTTTTCTTTTTGAATAAAATAATCTCAGTTGGTTACATTACTATTGATGACTTGAAGGCGGGATTATTCTTATTCTTTGTCTGTGAGACAAAGAATGAGGATAACAAGAATTCAGACATTTTAATTCTTTGCAGGAATGATGTAAGTTTGAGTTTTTCTTTTTTACTGATATTTTTATGAAGGTATTTTTGCCGGAAGGCTAATAATTTTAAAATCAATCTTGGTAGCGGTATTATGTTTTTTCTCCGAAAATTCTTTTGTTGTTCAAATATCTTGTTTGTCTTGTGGTTTGGGAAATTTTTGGCTATGAAGAGGCTTTGGTTAGACTTAGGTCAAGCCCCTTACAGAAAAATTTTCCAATTTATTTGAATCCATTTCGAATTTAGTCTATAGCCCTTGAAAATGTGGACTAGAATGGATTCCTTGTCTGTTTAATTCGACTCTATCAGAGTTCATTTCGTGGTTTTTACTTTCTTTGAATTATCATTGACTTTCTTTGTTTGTTGTATGCAGCGGCATATTGCCCGCTACTTAAATTTTGTAATGTATGTTTAAATTAATTTTTAAATTTGCTTTATTTACAAATTTAACTTCTTTTATTATTTTTATGCTCTATAACAGAAGTGTAATAATCTATATATAATGACGTAGTGAATTATTTTAATTTAAAAAATATTTGTGCTGCAACAGAAGAAAAAATTTACATAGAAGCAAGGCCTCATTTAAATGCTTTGTTTTAAATATTGAAACATTTGTTTAATTATTAGAAGGATATAATTTGAGACGTTCTTTCAAATTCTTTTCGGTTTCTTTGTCAGGCAGTTACACCGCATTTCGTTAAAAAATTTTAAAGCTACGTCTCTTATAAAATTACAAAGAATTTTTAATTACCCTTTTTTTATAGAACATAGAAAATTAAAATTCTTTCTCAAGATAAAAGGAGAAATAATTTCATTTCAACCGAACACCTTTTTGAAACTCCTAAAGACAATAAAATTACGTTTTGAAATAGTAAACTAAGCCTCAGTGTCTTTTAATTTCCATGTTTTCTCCAAAGATTAATGAATAAAATTATTCAAACTGAGAAATCAAAATTTAAAACTTGACGAAGATTGTGAGTTCTAATTTAAATGACTTATAGAAAGGCCGAAATGTTTATTTTGACTTCAATCTATTCCAAATGTCGAAATTCTTTACATCTTAATGCATGAATCACAAGTTGTGTTTATACGACTAGACAGTATAATTTTTTATCTTGTGTCTAGACATTCTTCCAAGAATACAGAATATTTTTACCGGATTGTTGAATTCAAGTCGTTCAAGCCTGTCTGATGAACAGAAAAATATAATGAAGTTGATATTACTTCACTACCCAGGAAATACAGACACAGCAAACAGTTTTGCTAATTTTATGGACATGAATACGCCATAACTTAAATTGAATACAAATTTAAGGAAGCACGGATGTAGATTTTGCATATGTGTATTAGGTTTTTCAATGTAAGAAATATTGCTCTGATGGATATATACACTTACTCACGCGTCGCAATCTCATTGCTTGTTCACATTAGCCAACCTGTTTCCAATATGTTATGGAACAAATATCATTTTAAGTGGAGTATGTTATTATTTGCAAGAAATAATGACGCAATACAAAAAACAGATTCTTTGGCATGGATTATGTGCACGGGCATGACGAATTCATAATTTGTGACAGACTGGAGGAATTGTTTCATTTGTGTTAGAAGGCCATATTGCGCATGCTTTAATCTCTCCAACACAATATTCTCTAGATAACTCTTCCCCTCCTTCTCTCTGGGACGGGGGGGCTGGTCAACTGAAATATTATTATGATAAGTTGCTGGATAAGTAAGCGCGTTCTCGCTTCCTAGAAAGTTGCAAAAATGATGCTGCTTTCATCGCCGGTGGTGGGTCATATCTTGTAAGGGAGGGACATTTTTATGGTCCGGTAATGGCTTTTTCGAAACGGACCTTAGTACGAGGATGGACCCAAAAACAAATTAGTGGTGTAATAAAACAATCAGTTTTTAACATTAGACAGAAAGTACAAAAGGGAATTAAGAGGCATACCTACACTGTAAAAAATATCCGTTATTTTCCCGGACTTTTTCCGTATATTTGGCGGTTTAAAGCTGTTTTGTTAACAAAACGGTTTTTCACCGTTTTCCGCTCCAGCCATAAACGGTTTAAAACCGTCAGTTCAAATTCTATTTTTCGTCATACGGTATTGCTTTCCCTACGATACCTTTCCCTTTTCTTAAATGTAATTTTATTGCATTCATTTCATGTTTTTAATAGTGTTCCATCTCCGCTGTTGTTTATACATGTTGCAGTCTCCTGTTGTCACTCATGAAAGCTAACCTTAAAACACGTGTTCTGGCAATAGTTGATTTTTGCACTACTAGGTGGCGCTAGAGCCATAGTGACTTTAAAACTCAAATAGATTATTTTTACTTCATTTAATGAAGTCTCCGGTGGTTTAGTGGTTAGAGCGACTGCCCTTTATTTCTAAGAACGCGGTTTCGATCCCCGGCTCGGAGGAGTTGGAAGTTTTGTCACCATCTTGCATCGAAATCGTCCAAGTAAGTTCAATTAAAAATTATATTAATTAAACTAATTGAAATTAATAATTAAGCTTTGATTAATTAATATTCCTAATTGATAAAACACATCAGCACATTTCAACTCAACTCGAACAAAAGGAGAAAAACAACTCAACTCAGTCGATGACGTCACTTTCTTCCATGACTTAATTTTTACGGAGAAAACTTGATTTCATACGGTAAAAAACCGTTGTGACTACGGATTTACTTCCTAACTTTTACTGGAAAAACTTGTTCCTGTATGGTAAAAAACCGTTGTGCCTACGGATTTACTTCGTAACTTTTACGGTTTTGCACAACCAACCCAGCTGCCAGTTTAAAACCGTAAATTTTACGGGATATTTTTTACAGTGTACCGATCACTTTTTCACACAATATCCAAATATATTTAGGAATTTATTTAAACGCAAGACCAACTTGTTTCAGCTGGCTTGGTAGAAATCACGTCCCTGTCCATTGAGACAGTTCTCGGCAGCTTTCTCAAGTCACTGTCTGAAGAGTACATGATAAGTATTCCTTCTATTTTGGAAAAAAGAAATAGTCAGTGAGCCATCGTGAAGCCATCCGACGCAAACGTCCCGGCATGTTAAGTGATGGCGTCTTACTCCTGCATGACAATACCCAAACTGCTCTCAAAACTCACGAATTGCTGCAAAAGTTCAAATGGGAAGTCTGGAGAAACCCTCCCCATACAGTCCAGGTTTGACACCAATTCTGAGATCCAAACACTTATCTGGAAAAAGATTCTCTTCAAACATTGATATGAAAGCAGCTGCCGAGATATGGCTCAGTGGGTACGGACTTGATTTCTACCAAGCGAGGTTAAATAAGTTGTTACTGCGTTGAGATAAATACCTAAATAGATTTGGTGATTATGTGGAAAAGTGATCGGCAAGAATGCCTCTTATTTCCCTTTGGTATTTACTATCTATTCTTAATATATAATTTCTTACTACCCTTGTAAACTTTTCATGGATCCATCCCCATACCAGAGATGCTGCACGTGGCGGCTGGTCATACAGATTCACAGGAAGGCTAAGTGCTAGGAAGGGGTGATTTCGATATGATCTCTTCATCACCGGGATATAGTAGTTAAGAGGAAGTTTTCTATTTACAGAAATACATACATGAAAGGTTCGGACACAATCCCAATTATAAATCAAATTTCGCTTTGCTTTATGCATCGCGGCATCTAAATTCATTACTCTTCAGATTACTGGTTATAGAAAAACTCTTAGGTGAATTTTATCGAAAAAATAGGAAAGAGCTTTCTCCTCATATCCGTTGTTTAGAATACAAGACCCTAAGTCTATATCGGCTACTGTATGTTCAGTTACTTCTCTAATTTTCTCTCGTTAGCAATAAAAGTATCCACCACAGATGAAGTGACGGAGTAGGATAGGAGGGTGCTACAATCAACTGAGTGATTAGAGTAGAGTCATATTTGGTCAAATCGACAACAGTTAAATACGTCCTTAAGCATATGTACAAACTATGTTGTACCTGAACACTCATGTTATAGCTAATGCATGTAATCTGAAACCCTTTAGATTATAATAGACACAGATTTTCCACATACTTTGGCAGGACGGTATTCCATTTTTGGTTATACTGGACACAGCTTAAGAAAATATAAACGTTAGATGAATAGGTGGAAATAAGGATAATTAGATCAACATAAGAAAAGATTAAAGCTAGGAAGCTGTTTGTATGAGTGAACTAGCTCTTATTAGTTCTTACATTTACGGGTAAATTGCCTGTAATTGCTTACGTAACTAGAAGGGACAAAGCATGCGGGTGTCTTTAGGACGCGTTCTATCACACGATTTGTTTGCTTTTCGTTGACTTAAGGAGACAATCTTAATTCACCTTATATGTCTCGTCTTAATCTTAGCTAATAATACCTTATCCAAATCATACATAGGTTTTCTTTAATATAGTAATCTGCCCGTTTCTATATCGATGAATATATTAGTTTTCAAGATACATAGATTGTACACATCTATTACTTTATTTAACTATGCCCATCTTATCTCAGTTATCTACCATATGTTTCAAAGTAATGTATATAATAACCATATGATCGTAAGATAAAATAAATGCAAAATTTATTTTTTTTAAAAAAATGAATAGGTGACGAGTTCGTCTTTTAAGAAGGAAGGGATAATTTATTTCCCAATTTCTCATGAACGTATTGTAAATTCTCAATCAATGCATGAAAATCAGGTATTCAATAAAAAAAAACTAAGAAATACATACATTATATATTCAATAAAAGAACTAAGAAATACATACATTATATATTCAATAAAAAAACTAAGAAATACATTCATTATATGCTTTATTTTCATGCTTCAAAATTTCTTTTTTCACTTGATAAATATATTCAGAAGCGTGTGATAAATATATGCATTATTTTTAACGCAGTCCAGAAAAGTCTTTTTAAAAAATGCATAATAAAAGATAAGATTTATAAACGAAGGATAGAAATGACATTTTTAATTGAAGCTAAATTTCCTTCAAAACAGAAATAGTAAAAAATGAAAAAAAATCTCCAATAGACTCGATATTATCATTTAATGCTGAACGTTAAAATCCAGGTTATTCCTGGAGTAGTTTACATGAAGAGTAGCAAAACGGAGATGACCGAAAGTTCCTTGGTGGACTGGACATTATTACTCTTCGTAGCGTCCTATCTAAATCTCATCTGCGTAAGTGTGTGAAATGGTATATTAATGAAGAGAAAGCCGCGCAGCTGCTTTCAACCCCGAGAATGGCTAATTTCATGTTGCGGTTAACTGCATTGTTTGTTTATCAAACTGCATTCGAACCTTGTTACGGATCATGATCATGATTCGGAAGTTCAGGGTAGTTTGTTTGCGCCCTGTACATTAGGGTAATGACTCTTACTTCTTAGTTAACATAATCCGGGATTGATTCTGAGGGATTAAATCCGTGTCCACAATGAACTTTTGAAGTTTTGGCGTGTCATGTGAGTGTTCTGGTATTAGATCGCCCGAATCAGTATTTTCACGATACTTTTAACATCCAAAAAGTACCGTTATAATTAATATCTCGCTATTTTGTTTAAAGAGTAGAAGAGTACTTAGTGAAATCGTAAATAAATTTTTCTATACCTACATATTTTTTTCTTTTTTGCTTCTGAAAAGATTACATTTTTAAGTTTTTCAGAAAAGAATGGCCATTTTTGGCATTATATTTTATTTTTATGCAGTTTAATCTTCATTTGAAATACATTTTCGAACATAAAACCTCTTGAACTAAATCCTATGTCTCGAGAAACTAAGAAGAATAAGTTACAGAAACTACAGACCATTTTTTTCGTCAAGAAACGTCAACATGGGACAGTATGTAAAATTATTTAGAATCCGTCACTATGGAACTTGGTAATTAATGTCAATGTGCAGATCGTCTGAAATTATGATGAATTTACGGCCTTTGACAGAACCATGTCATAAATTATTATATATTGATGCTAACGAACCCAGCTAAAAAAATCTGCAGAAAAAATTTTTTTGAAGTTTTCTTAAAGATTTCTGCAAATTTTTTGAAGACAGAAAAAATCTGCATTTTTTCTTCAATTTAATCTGCAGAAAACTGTCTTATTATATTTTTCTCTAAATATTCTGCAGATTTTTTGAAGACAGAAAAAATTAATAATTTTTCTTCAATTTAATCTGCAGAAAAATTTTCTTATTATATTTTTCTCTAAATGTTCTGCAGAATTTTTGAAGACAGAAAAAATAAGCATTTTTTCTTCAATTTAATCTGCATAAAGTCTGCCAAAAATTCTTAATGTATTTTTCTCTAAATATTCCTTAGAGTTTGTGATACAAAATACCTGCATTTTTTCTTCAATTTAATATTCATAAAATCTGCAAAAAAATGAATTTTTATTTTTTCTTTAAATATCCTGTAGATTTTTTAAGACTTTGCATTTTGTCTTCAATTTAATTTGCAGTTATTTAGCAGATTTTCACAAAATAATTAAACTTGATCAATATCTCTTGATTTTTTGAAGATTTAACTGCAATTTCATAATATCTGTATTTCTGTAAATACATATTTTGCACCATATTCTCTAATATTGCAGCCTTATTTTCCAAAGGATATAAAACAAAATTAGAATGTAATTATCATTATTGTTTAATTCTAAAGCAGACAGGTGTTTCAAAAAAATTTCCCAATCGAGAATTGTTTCAAGCACTAAATATTTTAAGTATGCCACTGAAAAAAAGAATTCTAAATTAATCTGTAAAATAAATATTTGAGGTTTTACCATTTTAAACTTTCCCCCATAATTTAATAAACTTCCAATTAGTTTTCCAACTGTCTTTCTGACTAGCTATTTTCCTCCAAAAAGAAAGAAAATGTGGAGCTTGCGCCCTTTGGATGGAAAAAAAGGCTTACCAGAAAGATAGAAAGTGAAAACGAATTTATTGAAACAGAGAAACTAAATTATTGAACAAAAATATTACTAAACTCATCTTTTACTCATCTCTACGACTTTGAAACACGTATTCTGACCTTGGTTGATTTTTACATCACTAGATGGCGCAACGAGAGCTATGGTCACGCTAAATCTCAAATAGATTAATTTATCCTCATATCGTGTATTCTGGCGAGGCGTTGTGGTTAGCGTTCCCGCCAGTCAACTATAGGATCGCGGATTCGAATCCCGGACAGGATGAGTTTGAAGTTTTGTCACAATATGGATCAAGTAAGTTGAATAACAAATTGGATTAACTAAATTAATAATTAAACCTCTCCTGTAGAAAAATCTGCCGAAAATCTGAAGGTATTTGGAACATATTTTTTTTCAGATATTCTACTTTTTTTCTGCAGAAAATCTGAAGGTATATGGAACATGGATTTCTGCAGATATTCTGCATTTTTTTCCTGCAGAAAATCTGAAGAAAGCTCGGTCCAAATACCTTCAGTTTTTTTTAGCTGGGAAGTATAAGGTAGGAACATATTACTGAATTATCAGTAGAAGCCCTGTTAATTTGCAGCTTGCCTCAGCGTTTAACATTTTCAACAGTAATACTTTGAGAGAAACATATAAACTGAATTTACAACATTTCATAATTTAACTATCTTTCTCCAAACAGTTTTACCAGTGCAATATAATTTAATTTTATTTTCCTCTAAATTTAATGTGCCTACATTTTTCAGCGATGTATTTAAGGGTTTTAAGTGAATATTATTAAAGAAGCACGCAAGAAAGGCTGTGAGTCAAGTGTAAATTAGCAATAATTTAAAAATAAAGGATGTAAAGACGCTTTTCACGCATTAGCAGAGGAAATTAGAAAAGGGACCCTTCTACTCCTCAATAAAAATTCCGCCAAAAATTTACAAAACAGAACATTATTATCGTTGACCATAAAGCTGTGAATGTTGGCCCTAACTTTAAAAAGTTTTCTTTAAATTACACAATATCTGGACTTGTATTTGTCGATGATATTTGAAAAGAAGGAAGAATTCTTCTCGGCGCATTTTTACTAAGAATTAAAAAATAAATAAATTTTGATAGATGTATTCAGTTTACAAAACATGATGAAAATTAATGCAGCAACTTTTAAAATATAAATTTCTGGAAATCATATATGTATTGATACATGAACATTTTTCGAATAAATTGGAATTTTTAATCTTTTAAAATCTTCATAACTCTATATAAATAGAAAATCGAAGTAAAAGTCTTAAAACCCACGTGCATAGAACTTTTAATAAGAAAGGATGCGAATTTATATTTCGTCGTCACATCGTATTCGAAGTTATATGTGTTCTTTCATTTCAGTGAATAAATATATCATACATAATTGGATGAACATTTATATGTTTGGATATATTTTTATTTTTCATCATGAATGTGTTATTTCACATTTAAAATCATTGAGCCCTCAAATATCCGAACATGAAACATGTATCTGAAATCTAAATAATTTTTGATATTAAAATGTCACGTAGCCTCCACTAGTTTTATTGGATATTTTCTTTCCTATAGGAACATACTCGTATAAAAAATCAATTGATGTCTTGCAAGTGAAAAAAAAAACGATCCAGAGATAAATTACATTAAGCTTCGATTATTTCCAATTGAACATATTCCTTTTTAACACAGTTGAACACATATGAAATAATTTCCTTGTATATGACTCGTACTTCAAATTTAAAACGAATATAAATGAACGTGCAAGAATATTTCAAAGTTCTGATGTTTCTGCTTGAATATTATTAAGTTTATTTTCAGATTTCTGTTAAATAACACATAAGTTAAAGAGCTGATTTATATAGTGATATATAGATAGCAGCTTCAAGAAGAAACTTTTATTTTAGAGAAAATAGCGGAATTTTTGGCATCATTTTAATCTCTTATTGTTTTATGAAATTTGTATACTCTTAAAAGTCTTTATTATACATTTTCTATTTAAAAATTGATGAATGATGGTTAGCTAATTAGTTTTAATTAAATACAATCAAACAACATTTCTCATTATTATATTTGAATTATGTTCAGCAAAAATTAAAAAATATAAATTTAAGATAGGGAGAAACATTTATTCTTAGACAAATTTGAATGAAACTTATTAATATAATTTGATATTCAGTATAAATGCTTGCATAATAATTCTTATTAGCTAAAAAGCCTTTCTTTAGCAAAATATATGTTATGATTATATGTGTATTAATTAATTAATTATTACAATTACTATACAAGCAATCAATTAGTTGAATAATTAGATGCTAAGTTTTATAAATATTTATATGAAATTTTAAAAAATATATTGAAAATTTTCGTCCTTAATTTCGTACAAAAAGAAATATTTCCATTTTCCACTTTAAATCAAATGGCATCTTTTAGATTTCTCAATTTGATTCGTAGCAATTAACGATTAACGAATTAATATTTTTTTTAATTCAGATATCTCAATCGTTAAAATTTACATACGATTCCCGCTATCAAAACTTTTGCAAAATTTATGAAAATTTAAATATTATCCTTGAGAATTATACGATTTACTAATTATAATTTTTGTTATGTTTTATATTTATTTCTATGAGTTTCAAAATAAGCTTATTTCGCTTGTTTCAACATCAATTATATGAATGAAACATTAAATTAGAATTTATTTGGAAAATTTCTTTCTTTAAGAAAAGAAGATTATTTCAGTAATATATGTAGAAATTCGAAATCTTTAATACTTTACATCTATATTAGTGTAATTCCGGGAGATATGCCTCATAAGTTGTGTATAAAATCCCATGGTGCACATAAAATAAAATAAATCATGCTGTGGTATTTAATGTTAAATATACAACATGTGTACTGCGACAAAAAATATAAAAAATAATTAATATTTTTTAACAATTTTTTTCTAAAACATTACACTGCGGCGCGTCGCCCGTACATTCAGGTTGAGACGCCGTACTTGTGCGGGAGTTATGCCGCGCCTGACAAAAGGAAAGAATGAAATAATAAATAAAAAATATTCGAACAAATATTCATATCTGGACTATAATTACTTATGTAATAACAAAAACAAACTAAATTAGTACAATGAAACGTACTAGTAGATTCAAATCAACATTAGTCTACCTAATTAGTTCACTACTAAAATTATCTACTTATTTTTTAAAGATTGAATTTTAATTGTTATTTCAGCAACAACGTAACATCAGTGTATTAGATTCGGAAAAGAAAAAAGTAAAATAGTGTCTACATTGTTTTATTTGTCTATAGACCTGTTTTTCGACAGCAATCTACACAAAGTGTCGAAAATAGTACAGTCTTCATGTAACCACATTTGACACATGATGCAACAAAGCCAATCACACTTCCTCTTAGTTTCGTAGTAGTTTTCTGAACATTCTTTGCAAAGAACGTCTGCGTCACATGTGTGATCCAACTGTTAATTGTTATCATCTTGACTTGCATCTTCGCCCTCTTTCTTTTTATTTTTCACTTTTTCTCCTTTGGTGTAGTAAACTTGATACTGTTTGAACATTCATCAATGTCTGATAAACTGTCATGGGATCCTCCCCTGATTCAAAATTGAATTTTCTCTTGATAGATTTTCATCTTTTTTGTTAATTTTCTTACATTTTTGGAATCTCTCTCTCTGTAGGAAATGTCACACTTTTTGATTCTTTTAATCGCCTCTATTAACCTTTCCGGATCCCATTGTCCTCGAGGCCTTACATCTTCTTTTCTTTTATAATATGTGGACATTTCTAATAAAATCGGTAAACAAATTTTAAGTTTATCCGGTTTAAAAAACAATATTTCATTTAAAGCCAGAACTTTAAAATGCAAAATTATTACAATTAAGAACTAATAACATGCCCAACTTGGTTAGTCTGTGCAAAAAGAAAAGGAAAAAGCTCATAACACTTAATCAAATCCAGCAAATATACTTCAGTAAAATAAAATTCAGTGAAATAATGAAATAAGACACGGATAGATAAATTTCAATTTTATTAATTACGGCATCCCGTACAAAAGAAACTGCGGAATATATACCGGATCGCAGTGTGGCATGTATACCATTTTGTACGGTACAGACGCCGCACATCATAGTTCCCTGCCCTCGCAAAGGAAAACGGCGTAACCATACACACACTACTCTATACAGTCGCTACACTTAGTTTTGACTTCGAAATCATGCATGGATTTAGTAATTAGCGTATAAAAAGTATTTAAGCATAAGGTATTTAAAAGTTTGGATAGTGAAATCATGAGCTTACCTCAAAATAACGATTGCACAGCTAAAAGTAATCATCGAATTGGGATTCACGCTATTAACTGGTTAAAGAAATCTCATTGCGCACCTATACTGCGCGTCTGACTGCCATCCATCAATAATTACACAAAATACAAGGTTTGCGGCATCTATCGCGGATGCGGCGACTCGTCCGGAGTTACTATACATTAATATTCTTCCGTTATCCTTTATTCTATTAAATAGCAAAGCTTGCGTTTTTTATTATTAATAACAAAACGTGATTTTTTATGTTAGGAAGATTTTATTGATATGCTAAAGTAAAACTTATTCTATAAACTTTTCTTCCAGAACATCCAACAGAGCTGATGAAATTATTAGAGTTTGTTTAATAATGAATATTCAAGCACAGTAAGTGATAATGAACTCATATCGCAATCAGATAAACGAGACACAGAATTTAATTTTATTTAAGGTAATTGACTAACATCGCAATCAAGCATTTGTAACGCTAAACTGCGCGTTTTAAATCTTTTCGTTAATTATTTCGGTTCTTTATAGGAATGTATTAATACTTAATCACGTGAACTGCTAAAGCATCAAAATTTGAAAAATAGCTGATATTAGACCTAGGGAACGTGTTATCACCAGTCTCATGTATGATTAAGAGAAAAATATTTAATATCAATCTAAACTTTTACATAAAATGAAAGCAATTTCTTTGTCTCCATATTTAATTTAAAAGTCATTTAAGAAATGCAAAACAGAGTCGTACTTTATTTATTTATTTTAGTAAAGGTACCTAGGAAATGCAAATGCCAAAGTAGATCTTAATAAGTATTATCTTTGTATATCTAGTGACAACCATATAATTACATATTAAATTATTTGAAATATTGTAACAAATAAATAAAACGTGATGAAATAATCAATAAAAATTTAAGAAAATTGAGATCAACTTTCACTAACCTCGGAATTAGTATTCTTATTTATTTCGGCATTTGACATCTGAAGAAATGTTTTCGAACATACGGTTCTTTTTGATTCTACGCCTACAACTGTTATAATTGGAGGTGTAAGCTACAGTAGGGTCGTGTGTAGAGATGGCTGGCTCAGAGTTTTACTTTCAGATTCCTCGGTATTTATAAAGAAGAAAAATATTAGAGTTATTTTCACTTTGAAGTATTTCATTTAAATTTGAAAATTGAATAAAAAAATTAATTAATTATCATTTCTTAATGCATTATTTTCTTATTTAATTCCCAAAACTTACTATCACTATTGTCTTTTTTTGACAGAAGCACCGTTTTTAAGTTTTCTGATAATGGGACCCTAAAAGTTAAACCCCTTCAGCTCCATGCAAATAAATAGATAATAATTTACTTCAATTCTTGTTGTTTCAATAACATAATTAGACAGCATTTCTGAAATAGCATGAAAATATGTCCCTTACTCAGGTGTACTTTGAAAGACGTCTATTTTTGCCTTCACAAATATGGACGTAAAGACTACAACCATGTGAATACAGAAATGTGAAGGAAAAAAAATGGTGAAAAATGAAAGAGTTTTGCCTGTAAAAGGATAAAAGTAGTGGAAAGGGAAAAAGGGGAAATACTTAACGCTTGATAGGAAGCGGAAACCAAAGGTGATTTCGTGTAGAAATACGAACCGTCGTTAGTGACGTAACTATCGCCAACTCGGACGTGAACCACTGACCTATGTTATCACGGATTTTGCTGGGAAAAAGATATTTTTGCCGCTATTATTAGATGTATTATTTCCACGGTCGAAGTTGCCTGGCTTTTTCCAGCCATAGCATATCGCTGACGTCAACAAATACTGGATAAGGAACTGGATTGCTCAGAAAAACATTATTTTGTTATGGGCTTCACCTCGGCAAGAATGGGGACTTCCTTTTCTCGCGGGAAAGAAAGAATTGCTTTTAGGCCAAAAAGGTGATGCCATTTTACCATTACTTTCACAGAACTTTCTTGTTCTTCTCCATGCTACTTCAGTAAACAATCGCAGTTGGCATAACGAATGTGCACACAAAATTAGACTTTGGAAAGGAAGGCAGTTTACATTTTCTACACAAAACGCGTATGTTTTAGAAGAAACATGTCTCGAAAAGAGCATAGAATATGTTGTCTTTGATGCTAACATATTATTATCCAAAGTTAAAGTGCTACTTATTTTAGAAAATTATCTTCGATCAAACTTATTTATATTTGGTTTAATTTGATATTTATAATGTAATATTATATTTAAGAACGATAACTATTTAATACAATGGTTTTCATTCTTATTTGCATATATGTTCAAATGATTTCTGAATCATAATGGTTATTCCAGATGCGCTTTATCTAAAATAGGAACTGGGTGTAGCATGGTTAAAACTGTATTTTAAAAAGTCGTGATTTCCACCAAGTATCTTAACGAAAAATCATTGCACGTATGTCACCTTCTAACTTAATGAGCTCATCATTTTGGTCTATTTTTAGGATATATATTTTGTTTTAGAAAAATTCTCTTCTGTGAGATATGCTATATTTTTGTGGTATGTTATAGCTTCTATGCTTATCAATTACTTTTTTAAATAACTAACTCTGCAAATTTGAAATATTCGTATTATATGGTTGTATATTTTTTAACACACGATAAGCTCCTCATCGTTAAAATCGAGATACAAGTTTTTTTTTCTCTTCATATCAAACAATTAACTTCAAGCGCCAAACGGGTTCCATAAAGTTATACTTACGGAAATGCAGTTGACTTTTATAACTTAAACTCCGCGAAAACAGAGACGCACATTCATATTCTTCTCACAAAAGCAACATAAAATAAAATTAAAAAAGCTTTTTTGTAAATTTGAATTTATGAATTTATTTCAGACAGTCAGATAATTTACTTACGTATTCTCAATTGTTGCGGTTTCAGTTTGAATCTGCATGTTTGCATGAGTTTTTGAATTTAAACCAATAAGAAAAATCATTCATGATATTATGTTACTTCCAGTTATTCAAAAATATAACAATTTCAAATATTTTAACTCCCGAGAAATAAAACAAATTTTGGGTAACCCGGAAACTTTATTCATTAATATTAAATAATTAAAGTCTGGACTACTTAAAAATAAATCAAAATCCTAGAAATGAGGTTGTTAAACGTTTAAATAGGAAGTTTCATTTCGAAAATTGTAGCAATTTGTTGTATTTTAATTATACCACACTGCTTCAATCTTATTTAGCTAGATGAATGATGATGTCAAGGAAAACAGAAAAGCAAATGTCCGTTAAAATGTCCATGTCATTAACGTTGTCCCATTTGGCTGTACTGCCGCATGGTCATCATGCTAAACTGATAGTTAATCATAAGCATCTCAGCAAAAAATAATAATTAGATTTTATAGGATGCAAATTATTTCTTTTGATAAAGAACAGCTGCTTACATTAACTTTTAAGAGGTTTACTATCTGAAAATTAATTGACCTATTGCTTGTCTCTTAAATTCAGATTTATGAAAACAGCAGCTTGGAAAATGTTTCATATTGTGCTATAAGAATTTTACACTTTTTTGATAGATATGAAATATTTTCCTTGCCTTCATATTCCTTTTATCGAAGTGCATTATTGTTGCTGCTGCTGGAATTTAAACATATCGCAGGAGAGATCTTAAG
>BGPR01000591.1:146699-181586 GCA_013235015.1 Araneus ventricosus
TTGATAGATATGAAATATTCTCCTTGCCTTCATATTCCTTTTATCGAAGTGCATTGTTGTTGCTGCTGCTGGAATTTAAACATATCGCAGGAGAGAGCTTAAGAGTACCTATTTTAATGTCAGTTTTATGTAAGATAGTTAGTTACTTCAGGGTTGAAGACATTACAAATACAGAAAATTGTATTTGTCCTATATCATTGATCATCTCTCACTTCCAGACTCTTCCTGCAGGCCAACATGGGGAATTTTTTGCGCCCTCTTCGCCGAAGTGACTGAGAACATGAACTATTCTCCGTTTCCACACAGAAAAACTTCTACTTTATGGAGAAAAGAACAATCAACTGAGCAGACACACATGTGCTTTATCACTCACATTTTAGTTTGATTTTGTGGACTTATTTATTTGATTATGTTTTTTCGCTCTTGTTTGTTGATATTGTACACTTTATTCTCATATTTCTTTCCTGTTTACAGTTTTTGTTTGTATATGGTTTATGGTTTTATATGATATTCCCCTTTTTGTTTCTGTATATCATCCCAAATTTTTAGATTTGTATTTTGTAACTTTTTTTCATCCCTCTGCCTTCGCCTTTATTTTCTAGACAATTTAGAAGCGTCTTCCGATGCATCTTCCGCTTCATGTCCGCTACACTGTTTAAATAATTAAAAGGTTATAGTCGCAGGGGCATGAAGTGGTGTTCTGTTCTGTTCTATATCAAAATGATATAACAGGAACTCTTCATGGATGTCTCATTCAATGAGGAGATTCTACTGTGACTGTTCTTGAAAGAAAACCGCACGCCACTATTATCCATAATTTGAAAACAACACCAGTTTGTTAATTCATGTGACATTCCAGACTTCTTTGGGGCACCCTTTAATCCTTCGAGTTCTTTCTATCGGGGTACAGATATTTAAAATGAGTTAAGGCTTTTGGATTATCTAGATGTCAGGCGACATCACGAACAGTACCTTCTGTCCATAACTCTTTAATCTCTGATAACAGCTTGATTTTATCTCTAAAAGTTTCTGTAACAAACATTCCATCTCTTTAAAAAAGAAGGGTTCGTAAACAAAAGGCAGAGCAAACTAATGAAGGCAACAATAAAGGCAAGCCGTTTCAGCAACAGAGCAACTTCAGAATGAAGGTGGCAGGTAAGGGTCCTAGCTGTACCCCCATAATTAATCAACTGATTAATTTTCAATTCAATACATGATTAGATTATTCTCTCTCATTCTACTGATAACACCCACAACGCCGTACTAACCACTATGTGTAATTTGTTATGTAATATTTGTATTTGTATCCAATAAATGCTTTTAAAGGTTACTCGTGGTTTGTTCATTAAAGCAGACTGAGAGCCGTAACACTACCATATTGTCGGCAAATCCTACGAACAGGAACTTTATTAATATGTTCAGTTTGAAGCTCGATTTTAAACGCTTAAAAGTAATGTTATTGCTATGTATAAACGTATATGAACTTGTGAATTTCTGCAAACTTAATTGTGCCTTTTGCTCGATTTTAAATGCTAGATTCTCCTATGTTTTCATGTTACATATACAAATTCAATTGATAATTCTGAAATAGGATTAATAATCTCGAATGACATCAAAACAAAAACCTCACTGCTAAAAATCCCACACTTTAACACCACACTGCCGTCTCTAGAGCTCATGTGGCACCTATCTGGGTTGGTATAGATGTAGGTGGACTTTATTGAGTTGCAAAAAAAACAGAGAGAGAAGAATAGCAAAGGAAGATTTTACGAAGATGGTGTTAACACATAGAATTGACAACAAAATAAAGGAATATATACAAATATCTTGAATAACACGGAGTGAATGAAGGAAAAATAAGGAATGTAGATGATGACGAAGAACATTAGGAAGCTTACATCAATGCACAGGTTTTCAGTAGCGTATTAAAGATGGAGAGCCATTGCGTGATAATTGTGAAATACAAGGAATATAAAGATTACTATTAAAGATTTTTGAGAAGGGATGGACTTAGTATATTCAGTGTATTGAATGCAGGATGAGCTAGAGTTATTGTACGATGGCAGGTAAGTACTTATTACAGTCGCATTTTGTTTTCTTTATCTATTATCAATTTAATCATGCTTATTATTGTTTTTCTTGAATTCGGATTCTTCAGAACTCTTTGCTACCACAGACTTTCCAGTGAGGTAGAAGGTTTCCTAATATGCCAAGAGAGAGTCAATGGGCAAGATGTCGCACAGCTAAAAATGCCACAATACAACAACTTGATATCCCTTGACCAAAAAACATATTACTTGCAATGTAGGCCTCTATCATTATTTGAAATTGTTTATTTAAGCCAAACGCAAGAACGCAAATGAAGTTTTGGGAAGAAGCACTGGGTTTAATTAGAAAGCGTAAGATGCTTTCTGTAAAGCGGTATAAAATTATGTTATTTGCGGCTTATTAAAATTTATATGGGATTGTTTCCTCCATTTTTTTACTTCCACAAATGTTTCTCTAATTACATCAATTAGATATATACCTTTTAATCCTTTCGACCCGACTTTTGGGTGATTAAAATTTAAGTATGAAAAGTAGTTTAATTTAATGCTGATATATTAAAAGAAGTATACTTAGAGATTAAAATTTTTCACTTTCTATGTTCCTAGTAATCTCCTGTGACAAAATTTTACAATCCTATAGTCGACTGGGACAATTCCAGTTAAACATTTGTAAAAATCTCTTTCCTACCGCAAGATTAGCATGTCAGGGAAATAACTTTACAGCTTCGTAAAAATAATATTGTTATGAAGACAACAAACACATAATCTGCCATTTGCAATCCGAGAGTGTTTTCAACTTTCTTTAATCATAATTTTATTCCCTAATTCCTTAAGAATAGTGAAAACATAAAATCCCATGCAAAAGTGGGATTTATTTACTATTAGAGGATGAAATCTAATCTCTAGGGCGTATATGCCCATTATGCCCGAAAGAGTTATAGAAACTTTCTTTAACCTTTTGAACTTCCACTCCAATAGTTTTCAGTTTATTATGTTCAGGACAAAATCATATATCTCGCATTCATTTTTACATTTTCATAAGCCTCTTCATGGGTAAAATATATTCCTCATATTCAGTAACTCAGTGACTTGTCTGTTTTTAAAGCTTCCTTCTCTGGGTGTAAAGCTATTAAATTCAAAACTATTTGCCGCCAGAGTGCTAATCAGGAGTATCGCTGCTGTTTCTTTCTAAATGAATGGATCAAATATTTAAGAAAAGTTATAATTCATATTTTTTCAATTTAGGTACATCTGACGTTGCAAAGATAAATGTAGTAAGTAGCTAAATTTTGCAGGATATTTGTTAATTCTTTTGAGTTGGTTCTGGTTGGAAAAAAACAACGTTGAATAGTAGATCAGGAATCTATATTGGCGGTTTTGACAGAAATTTGCTACAACTTTTATTGAAGTAGCCAATATATAAAATAGTTTGTACTTCATATCCGTAATGATAAAAAGTGCCATCAAATAATGGAACGCATTGCACCTATGGTTTAACAAACACAACAGCAAGATCATCAATTAAAATATGTTCACCGAACAAATACAAGCGAAATAAAGGGACAAATCTCCCCAAGAGATTAGGAATTATCATTTGATACTGGGAGTTAAAATCTAAAATGATGCCCTTACTGCTTTTTATGAACCGTAACGGAACGGAGATGGACGAAAGATCCTTAGTGGCCTGGACATTATTATTCGCCATAGTGCCCTATTTAAATCTCATCTGCTTATTGTACATGTGAAATGCGATATTAACGAAATGAAAGCCGCGGAGTGACTTGCAGCCCCGATAATTGCTAATTTCATGCGGCAGCTAACTGCATTGTTCTGTTATCAAACTGCTTTCGAACCTTGTTACGGATTATGGGCAGGTTTCGGAAGTCCAGGGAAGTTTGTTTGCGCAAAGTACATTAGGATAATGACTCTTATTTCCTAGTTAACAGGACTCGGGATTGCTTCTGGAGGTTTAAATCCGTATCCACAATGGACGTGGGAGGTTTTAGCGTGTTTCATTATTATTCACTGATCAGGTCACTCGATAGTGAATATTGGTGATATTTTTAACAAGCATATCTGTGTTACATTAAGTGTTTAAGAATTTTTTTAATATGACAGTAAACTATTTGAGAGCAGAATTTGAACTTGAAATTAATGATATATAATTATAACGTAGAGTATATTTTTTTCCTTTTAAGAATACTATATTGCCACATTAAAACAAACAAAATCTCAATTTCATTACCACATTCTTTGAAATTGCGAAATGAGACGCAAGTGGAACAAAGTTTTCTGCTTTTTTATTTAATATATTTTCTTTAAGCTATTGAAGTTTTATTGGCAACATTGTGTAAAATTATCCATTTTGAAAGTTCACGATTCTTCTGCATGGTGTATAAATTTATGCTGTAGTTCTTTGAATATGATTATTGTTTCATCTATCTTTCAATCTGAAATGTGAGTGTTTTGTTGTAGTTCTACTTTGCGGTTTGAAAATAAATCTAATTGTTTCATAAAACTTATTTCCCTCGTGGCAATATTGTTAAGTTCATTTTAGCTAGATAATTATATTTCTTGTTTATGTAATAAACATCGAGCCAGAACAAAATTTTCTGGGTACAGAACTTCCTGGATTAGATGCTGTATCTCGAGTAACACAAAGAAAAATGTCATAGATATTCCACACAATTATGCCAGGAAGAAAACCACATTCAGCAATAATAAGAGGATTATAGATTCTTCGTCTCTGGCAAAGTTACTTTATAAATTCCTAATGATGTGCATCTCATTTTAAATAATGATAATTTCCCGTACTTTGGCAATAATGCTGCATAGACCGCTTTATTTTCTAAAAGGAGGTTCTCATGTAAAAGATGAATAAATGAAAATAATGCACATTTTACTGACCAATGAATATACACTCTTTTATTTTTCTGATGCCGCTGCATTAGGCATTTTCTATTATGATTCCACGGGATACTTTCGAAATTTTAAAACCGCAGGTGAAAATGTAAACGAAAAATAATTTATTTGGAAATAAAAGCAGTTGATCTACTTTCTACTTATCAAAAGCCATCAATCGTCTTCGAAACAATCATAGTTTAATAAACTAAATTAATTTTCTTCGTCTTTCTTTTGTAACAAATTTATTGATTTCTAGTAAATTTTCTCCATTGATTTCTAGTAAATTTTTTCTCTAAAATCTAATAAGAACGAGTGCATAAAATTGTATTGTAAATGATCTAATGCAATGTTCTGAGTTGCTGAGAGGGATTAAAATAGTTTTGCGTTAATTCCTATAGAGAAATAATTCATTTATGAATATTGGATTGATTTTGGAGTTAATTTTAACTTTCAAGGACTCATTAAGCTCATTAATTGGGATTTCACTATACTCGTCATCTAATAAATTGGTTGGAAAGATTTGTGCTTCAGTGGAGTTTTGAAGCATCCATTGAGTTGACCTTCCAAATTCTGTTTCCTTCTTCTGTCATGCATAAAATAATCCTAATCGATAGCACTTCTATATCATATGGTTGAAATACCGGTAATATTTATTTCATTTATTGAGGTGTACACGAATAAAATAGAGGAAAAGCATATACTTGTTACAAAATCACTATAAATATATATCTTTAATTTTCCTACTGCCTGCCCTTAAGTCCTGTAACGAAAACCTAACCTGCACCTTCTTCTGCATTGGCAGGATTGCAATAATTTTAATTTAAACAGCGTCAAAAAACTATAATATATTTTCTTAGTGAGTTTGATGTTTATGTACCATATTATAAGTTGAAATACAGGTGTGGACACATAATTGACGCTTGGAAGTAGTAAAATCAAAACAGAATTCTAATCGTAGTTTAGGTAATCTGAGTTCATTCCGGCAGGATTCACGTATTTCTGTTTCATTTTTATTCACAGAGCAGATTGTTTTAGTGCTATCTTTCAGGTAACTATGGAGTTATGAAGATGGAAAATTCCCACTGCATATTGTTTAGCAACGGATTCGGAAACACTCCGCGCTTTTGCGCATGCGCCGGGTGGAGTTATTTTCATCAAAATGGGGGAAAGTGAAGAATGGAAGGGTGATGCTTACATTCTACTGAGCGTGATCTAACAAAGAACGCCAGAAATGCGCTCATATGACTCATTGCCTGACACCCCTTTCCGGTGCAAAATCGTCTAAACGTGGTAGTCTCGGAATCCGTTGCCGAACATTACTTAATCAGCAATGTGAGTCGTGAAAATCTATGAATCCGATTTTGTGTTGTGCGTTATATGTTCTTTGAGAGAAGACAAAAAGGAAAGCTTCAAAAGTATCTTGATTCATCAGTTGTCAGAATATCGGGTTCAGATGTGTCGATTTCTTGATATTTTGGATGCATATGTGTCTGTGATATCATAACAAATCACTGAATATTTGCCACAAATCGGATATTTTACTTTTCTTACAATTATTATCCAAGAATAAGATGAATTATTTTGTATTTTAACTTTAATTAAAACAATTGAAATAGAATATATTTTTTTACAATTTCACTTTGCATCTAGAATGAAAATATTTGTTTTTCTTAATACTTTGTTTCCATAAAATTGGTCAAAACGACGTAAAAATGAAAATTCAATAAGACCATTTGCGATAGGCGAATTAGAATAGTTCGATTATTTACTCTTAACAAATTTATTACTCATGTAGGATTATAGTATTTTTTATCGCGTTGAACTAAACGTTCTAAATTAGACTCCGTGTTTACATTAATTATTCTTTATTTCATATTTTTGAAACTTCACTGAAACTTGACTGAGATCCACATATGTGCTTTCCACGCAAAAACAGACTAAAATGAAATAAAGAAAAATCATAAGAAAAATAACGAAACAAATCAAACTCAATGAAGACCAAAATTTGTTATGTGAACTTAAAATCATTGGTTAGGATTTTAAATATGAATCTTTGGTTATATATCTTATATATGTAAAATGACAATATATAAACTTACTGATGTTCTTTAAAAAGCGGAAAAAAGTATATTTACTTTATTTTTACAGATATTTTTGAAATTATTAAAAATAAATGTTAGAAAATACGAAAATAAATGTAAAATATGCATTCAGTTTTGTAAATATGCGTATAAGTCATCAAATATCTTTTAATATACACTTCTAAAAAATTAGAGTCGCCCTGTTTTCCTAACCTTATTATTACATAACGTGTAATATATTATTGGAATGTGCTGAATTCAAATGTATTGCTTGAAAAAGTAGTGGAAAGAAGAAGGTTATTTGTGTAAAACATAGAAAAAGGTAATTTTTAGAATTAAAAAATCCGCCTGTAAGCTATGAATCCTGGATTATGTTGTTTGCTTGGCACAAAAGTAAGTTGGTTGGAATAACTTTATCAGAAAACATTGACCAATATCTGAAAGTCACGACAGATTAGATTTGCAAGCTTCTCGATCAGTTCGTCAACTTCAAAGGAATACAATACAAAGACAGATGGAAATTTTCTTTTATGTGTCTCCAGGGATCGATGTAGGTATTTTTAGGGGCCCATTTTTGCGAAAAAAATATTTTTGTGAAACATTTTTTTATCATGTAAAACTTTCAATTTTAGCAGTCATATTTCTAAATTTTACGTTTAATATCAAAAGTGTTTTATTGAAACAAATATATGTAGTAATTTGATGTAATACTGAAAGAAATTCTCGTATATAAATTTTATGCAATGCCTCATTCAAAAACTGTTGTTTGGCCGTGGAAAAAGTTTTAAAAGGGATCATTTTTATAAACTGAAATTTTGTAAAAAGGGCCGTTTTCATGAATTTGAGCTTTGTGAAGGGGCAGGTTTTGTGAATTTTAGTTTTGTGAAGGGACCGCTTTTGTGAATTTGAGTTTTCTGAAGGGTCGGTTTTGTGAATTTGAGTTTTGCGAAGGAGGCCGGTTTTGTGAATCTGAGTTTTGTGAAGGTACCGTTTGTAGGAAGTGGAATTTTGTGAAGGGACGTTTCTTTGAAGTGGAATTTTATGAAGGGGCCGCAAAACTGCCCTAATTTTCGCATGGATTGATCCATGGTCTCAAAGTGTTATTTATTGACTATGGAACCGATTCAAACCACTGTAAATGCTTTTTGAAGGTCAGGCCATGGTCGCTATACGAGACATCGATACTTATATTTGCCCGTATCATCAGAGCCATCTTAACAAATTTGAGCACCATGGTTAGTTTAATTTGGCGACCCATCGCAATTGCAGTTAGGAATTTCAGCGTGTATGGACCCACAAAATCCCTCTCTAATAAAAGAATCGAGGAGACGAGTCACCTGTTCTCTAATTAACTATTGTCCTGTATTGAGTGAAGCTTATTACTGAAATAACTGATTTATTGACAATTTCCGCAAGGACAGACATTTTACACAACTATGCACATCGCACATAATACATTCATTGACATCGAACTCCCCTCAAAAATATTTCTTCATCGTTTCTAAGAAACGTTCTCTAAAGACAAATATGGCGTTGCCATTCAATTTTTAGTAACTACAGAAATATATTGGTGCTTAAATGATATTTTAATTAACTCTCGACAACGCGCTTTCCTTGCACTAATTCGAGGCTTTGTAGGCCCGGGGGCCTGTTTTTTATAACAACACCCGCAGGAAATATTTTTTTAAAATAGAAAACATTTTTTGCATTCATATGCACTGTATGGAAAAGAAAATAATTAGCATATGAATCTCTATCGGGGTTTACTTTAAAATAAAGAAGACAGATCAATGCTTCCGAGGTACTTAGAAGAAGTGCACGGCTTTCCTGTTTAAAATTACCTGCAATCACCTGGATATAAGTATTGATGAATTTCACAGTAATTGATATTATTGTCTTACTGATAGATAAGCATGTCCATGAATGAACCGATGTTATAATTTCTGCTTCATTAATATTTCCTGCAGTCTTATGACGTTGTTGAGCGTAAATGTTCTTATATTTTGCATGTTTATTTTATTTTTTACACCATTTGATAATTCCAGTTTTCTTACCATTTCCCGTTTCCTACAACATTTTTAACTCCCACTTTTTTTCTAAATAAATTGTGGATTCACAAATACCCGATTCATTGCCCTCCTTAGAATTCGACTTACGATCACTATCTATTCCTCAACAATATCTTTATTTTCTTCATTATTCGATTATTAGTTAATTGTTAGTTCAGTTAAAACTTTCGAATCTTTCCATATCATATTTATTTCAAATAGCGGTTAGTTGTCTAGTTTTATCTGTTATCCACTGCAATCCTACACAGATACGCGAACGTGCGCATCGGGCTTCTGAGACCCAAGCTAAGAAATGAGGGGAAATTCTTGAAATTCCTGTGGTCAGCAAGTAAATGACCTTGTCTGCAGCTACTATGAAAACTATGTGACCTTCTTCATCTAGGGGTTGATTTTCTTTACTAAATTTCCGTAGCCTCCGGGTCTGGTAGGCCGGATGCGCGTCCTCCCGTGTTAATTTCTTTTATGACCAAAACATATTTTTTTATTTAATTAATTTCTCTTAAATATTTTAATAATAATCTTGGAATTAATAATTTAGATATATATATATATATATATATATATATATATATATACATATAGTTAAATATTTCAAATAATCAAAACATGCTATATTTTCAATATATACATATATTAATCTAAAAATTAAAATTAAAATCAAATTACCTTATCAATAATCATACAAATGAAATACAAAGGATAGTTTGATTATAGACTATTACTACTATGAAAAAGACAACCTAGAATTGGAATTCCAACAATCATATGCCAATCGGTCTTGGGAACTGATATGAGTCGCATTACTCTAGATTTATGGCGCCAACCCTCTGCGAAAGCCTGTTGTTTAAAAAACGAAAAAATAGGGGAATAAATCCCCAAAATCCTTCAAGATTAGAAACGAGAAAGTATATAGCTTATAACATACCAATTAAAAAGTTTTAACAAAATAAAACTAGTATAGGAGGACTTGAGTCATTGACCCGCTTTTGAATCAATTGTGATCCTGAGCTACAGTTAGTCCATTGGATAAAACTACCCTGCCAATCATTATTGAAACAGAGGGGAAAACTTCCCTTACCTCCAAAGGAACCTTTTCCAGGATACATGACTAAGCATGTCAATACAAACTGTAAGGAATCGCCTTCATCCGTTCATTTTATACACGCGCACACCTTTTGTTTGCGTTTTCTTCTCTATAAGACACGCAGGGCCAGTAGAAACTCTGTTACTGAACGTTGCATTTGTGATAGAACAATGTGAAATCAAATTGTGTTTACAGATGAGTGAGGATTCTTTTTGGAGCCAGTTCATCGTATTATATTCACATGGGGAAAATGTGGTATGAGAAATAATTCAAACTTTCTGAGGGGAAATCTCAAAATAAAGGTTATAGACTGCTGGTTTGTCAGAGAATAAGTAGACGTTAACATTTAGACCTATATACAATCAAGAATGAGAACTGGAAACAAAACTAACTGAAAACAAAAGTAAAAGTATTAAAACTATTTGTATAGAATATTATAAAAGTATAAGAACACACATTTATTCTTGTGATCATATTACATATCATACCAGAACTTTTCGTTCCTTGAATAAATGTATAATACATAAGTCTATAGACATATATAATAAATGTTTAAATATATATATTTTTTTGTCTCATGAAAAGTCTCTCATGGCTCAAGAAAATATGAACATATAAAAATATCTAGTATGGCTTTCTTAGACGCATAGCTGTTTTAACAGTCGGTCAGTTATTAAATGCCTGTATTTCACTTTACTTGTAAGAAACACGATAAAAAATTAAGATTAAGAAAAATATCTTTCTCTCCGTTTGAATAAGACTTAATATATGTGACGGTCAATGTACATTATGTGGTTATTGCGGATAATCAGCGTGGTAATTATTCATAATATCCGGCGATTATTCATAATAAACAAATTAGCCAGTTAAAGTGAACATTTTATGAGATTTTATCACATTAACCTGTTATTATAAACAATTATCAAAGAAGTTTGGTCAATCTGATTAAATACATTGTCCACTTCTACGTCTACGTCGAGGTCAAGTTAACATAACGGCATATGTAGAGGTCTACTCTAGTCGCCAAGGTATTAGGTACGTAGTACGATTGACACTTAAGTTCTTCATATTGACGTGTACAATACTTTACTACTCAGCCTCTCAACCTATCACGCTTGTAATCCACATATATCAGAAGTACTCCATTGTGAGAAACCACAGAGCTGGTGACACAGTCAAAGAATGACTACTACATACACATAACATCATTAAACACGCTAGCGGTAAGATGATACAAAAAGAAGAGAGTGAACAGAAGTAATCATCGTCTGTAAGTACTCCAACAAGCTATTCGCTGTTGGTCGATAGGTGATATCACAAAGAGGGTGGATCCTATCTGCATGCAATTACAACTCGAGATACTGCGAGATTCCGCGATGATGCCACAACATCGACATGTGATCTCACTGACCAAACATCACTGGTAAGTGTGATTAATGAAACAAAATTATTTTAGCGTTAAAAGAGCAGGCGAAGCTACTAGGTTTCGGCACCCGCTGCTAGCGAAGCCGTCGGATATTTTCCTAAGTGAAAAGAAATTGCCGTTGGCCATCTCAGATGCCGCAGGCAATGCAAGCACATTTTTTTTCTTTCATAACCAATTTTTCCTCCTTCATTCGAGTAAGTGAAAAACACTGATTCCTTGCATTCAATGAGCTAGCGAAGCTACTTTGTTCATCCTCACGCTACTAGCGAAGCTGTATGATGTTTTATAAGTTAAAAATATCTGCCCGGTGCTGACTTCAGACGCCGCAAGCATCCCGAGCGAGGTTCAAATTCTACATTTGAAACTGGAGATAGTGCAATGGCAACCCACAATTACATTGGGTTCGAAAAGATTTAACCTTAATTGGTTAACCTTTAACTGTGACCAAGACATTTCAAATTTTCAAATGAAAAAACCAAAATAGATTTCAACTGAAAATAATTACATTGATCAAAGTTCGTTGCTAATTATTCATAATACCTGGTTAATGTGATACATTCTCATAAATTATTCAATTTAACCGGCTTATTTGGTTATTATAAATAATCGCCTGTGATTATCCACATTGACCGTAGCATATGTATCTAGATTTTATATTGTCGTCTCATATACGGAGGGTTCAGACTCAAAGTTTACGAAATGAATGCTGTTCATTTCTGGGAAAGCTGAGCTCAAAGTTCATTAGCTGCATTTCAAATAACAGTGGACAATAATTTTTCGTACTGCCTTGTGGATACAAACTAAACTATGGGCGTGAATCATTATAACACATAATATTTATACACTACCAGGACAAGAGCAAAGTAGGTAAAATAAAGACATGCTCCACTTTTAACTCGAAACCTTCCGTATGAATGTGATAAGAAAAAGAGGTGAGGGAGGAAAAAATTATCTTTCATAAGATGATTCACATTCTAAATTTTTTTCAATGAATACAATTGCCTCTGAATTGAAGAATATTTGCTTAAGAGAAGCTGTCCAATCTTTATTTTTAAATACATCACGCATTGTCTGTCAAATTCTTTGCTTATTCAGTTTCAAATATGAATGTGGATTCTTATTACGCTATTTCAATTTTAAGTTCGTTTTCGAAGATATCAGTTTCCTGTTTAATTCAAAGGATAGGGACATCATTAAAGCACATATTCCGAATACAGAAAATATCTTAGACGTTCATCTTAGAAGAACAGACTGCACACAAATAACCCACTTCTTGAAATTGGCGAGAGAAGACTGATGCGATTCAACACCATACATATGTAATGCTATAACTCTGGCTACGCACCTAACAGAAACACGTGCAAGGAATATAGATGAGATAAAATCAGCCGGCAGACACAGTGCACACTTACCGTTAATCCATAGATATATGGAAATATATCGAATCATTCAATATCGTCTATATTTATATTCAGCATGCAAATTATCTAAAAATTTAAATAAGGTTCGATTTTCAGCGAAAGCTTTCTCTCCGTTATTCAGCTTGCGTTTCAGTACACCAATAAATTAGAGTTTAGTATTTATAAGATAATAATTTATATATATATATCATATTTCAATCTTTTTTTCAGAATTTATGTTAATCATATAGTGTCCTTTTCCTAAAGTTTACTTCATCTGAAATATTACTTCTTCGATGGAAGTATTTATTTGATTAAAACTAATTTCGTAATTGGTTATTGCATTTCTTTCTGTTTTTGTATATATATAATATATATATAAAGATAATAAGATATTTATAAGATAATTATATATATTATATTTATAAGATAATTATTTAATAAGATATTATAGGAAAATAATTTATAGAGTAAAAATTAGCAAACAATTTAGATTCATAAAAAATCTAGTAAGTGAATTAAAAAATAATAAACTAAATATCAGGACTTTTATAGGCATGAGCGTTTACAAATTATTAAGACTTTAAATACAATCTAAGAAATTTAATGTCAAATTTTTATTTCGCATTGAACCGCATTCTCATATTTATAAATTTTTGCCCTTTTTAAATTATTTAAATACTTTAAAGAATACCTTATAAAATTAATTATTAACTATATTTTTAGATGTACTACGCAAACTTCATGTTGAAGAAATTATATTCAAAAATTTAAAATTTTCAGTAATTTATTCAGCGGAAATGAAAGCTTCTAGAAAATGATTCATGTAAGCATTACATTACTTAGCAATAAAATCAGAAAAATTAAAACACTTTTCGTGAACACCTTACACTAATTTATACAGATTGATATAGTGAATTTCTAGCACTATAAATGACTAGCACGAAATGAAAATTCTAGCACTATAATGTTAATACAATCTAATAAATCAATCAAACAATTATAATAAATTAAAATATATCCAGCATTCAATACTCTTATAGTTTTAATCTGTTTTGTAATAAAAAGGAAACTCATTCTTATATAAAAAATGTCAAATGGAAATTAATTTCATGTGATTTTAAGATCAAAATTAAGAACTCTGAACATACAATCACCCCATATTTGACCATATAAACTTTTAGATCCTAAATTTCACAAAATTTCAGTCATGTCTTTTCGATAAGAAGCTCAATTTCTTGACATAAATAACATTATTTATATAAATGTCATCAGAGTTAATTTGTTAGTAAACTTATCAGGTGAAATTCCAAGATACACTGCTTTGCACAGTATCTTAATATCTTGCTTTTAAAGTTTTAATGAAAATCTGCAGAAAACCCATTAAGTATTGTCGATTTCTATATGCAATAACGTCTTTGAAGGACACGATTTGGAAAGAGTAATTGAAATGAAACATCATGTGAGGTAATGCATAACATTTTGTAACTGTGCTAGCCTTAATTAAATAAATTCTGTGAACTCAAACTTAATCAGTAACTCAAAATTGAAATGTGGGTAAAGTAGACTGTTTTCAAAAAGTTACAGTGAGAAATTATCAACCCACTTCCTTCTAATATGGCGTCCTACATGCTTGCCAAGTACTAGAAATTGAGTGGATACTTCGGTACATGCAGTTTCATATACAATGACAGAAGCTCCTCAATATTTCAAGACATGAATAAAATGAATTATTTTTTTAAACTCAAAATATTTCCTACTCTGCTTCCCCAAAGGGTGTAAAGCATGTGACGAGTCGGCGGAAAAATATTTCAATTTGTAAATTTTCTAGAGTTATTTATATTGCCACATTTAGAGTGAAAAAAGACTTTTTCATTTTCTTCTTTTACTCATTTGTTAGATGCACGTTAACCAATACTTCTCTCCCTATTAGCGCACGATATTGTACGATAACTTCACGATGTTGTTCGATATTCCGAATGATGCACAATACCGTGAAGAAATCGCAGCAATATTGTTGGGCGTCCTGTGCTAATAGGGCTGCATCTTTATTTAATCAGTTTTCTTTTAACTATTATTTTAATCAACTATTAAAGTTTTTTTTTTTGGCAACGTTGCGTAAAACGGAAAGCATGAAAAAGCGCTTGCTTTATTTGTTTGAAATATTTTGATTATTATCTCTTTCTTTGAAGCTAGACACTGAGCATTTTTTTCTGTTTTCTTTTTACTTTACATTTTGATAATAAATCAAATACTTTTTCCAAAATTGAGTTCCTTCGTTATCGTTACTTAATTAATACAAATTCCTTTCTAGAGAGCCAATATCCATTTCCAATCAATTGTATTCGTATATTAACTTGAGTGTTAATGTGTTATTACTACACTGTTGGACAAGACCTAAGGATAATTTTGGGCTTAATAGGAATAATAGGCAAAAAATTAGGACTTAATAGGAATAAAATTGTTCTCAATCAGCTGCGGAGAATCGCGAGACATACAATCGTCGGATTTCGCATTTCACAGTGAAGATTTGGTCAATCGGACATTTAGGGGACCTTCCACAAATTGATGAAGACAACAAATATTTTGCCCACCCCGTTTAACAGAAAGATGATAATGAGTTGAAACTTTCATCAATGATAAAGTTTGATGTGCATAATATTTACATGCATTTTCGTAAAATTAGCAGAATTATTCGTAAAGATATAAAGGTTTATTTAAAAAATCCCTAGTTTTTTCCGCATGTTTTTTGCTTTTAATATGCGGAGTTTTTTTTTTTTTTATAAAAGTGTACGAAACTTACAGAATATTTAACAATATCTGAAAGAAGATTTATATTAAAATTCGAATTAAATAATTTGATTATTACAAGAAATAAAATTATTTGTAGTAAACGATTTTTCACTGCGCAAGAGCGAACGTAAAGAAATTTTTTTCTCAAAACTTTAAAGTCAGATATATTGGACAAATTTATAAACATTCGAGTTCAATATCGTTAATATTCAGAAAGATATCGGCATTGCAGCAAGATGAATTTCGGTACACTCTGAGATAAGCTAAATGATGAGAGTTCTTGAACAAATTGCTATTTTTTAAACTTGAATCTTTGAACAGTAATATTAAATTTTATGGAAGTTGAATTTTCTGAATACTCATTTATATTTATAAATTAAACACATGATTTAAATTGCGTTTTAATGATAACTATTAGAATTTTTTCTCCATTGTTACGAAAATGCATGTAAACATTATGTGCATCAAACAAAACTATTGATGAAGGTTTCAACTCATAATCAGCTTTCTGTCAAACGGAGTAGGCCAAAAAAATTTTGGTCTTCATCAATTAGTGGACGGTCCCCTAAATGTCCTAATGACCGAATCGTCACTCTAAAATATCAGTTCCGACGATTGTATATCCCATGATTATCCGCAACTGATTGTGAATCATTGCATTCCTATTAAGTCCAAATTGTTCGCATCTTAAAAATGGTCCTTAGCATTTGTCCACCAGTGTATATAAAGCATTTTTATTCTGTTGTAGAATAGTGTATTAGAAAACTAGGTCTTTTTGTGTTCTAAAGGCACCTTCATATTTTGCCTCTATTGATATGCAAGCCAATGTAGATACATTTGCTACTATTTATTCTCGGAATCATCATCCTCTTCAAGGCATCTATCAGATCATTCCCCGTCTCTTATTAACTCTCTTATATTCAATTCCAAAGATTGTAGTGGGCAGTTCCTTGACTCAGGCATTGTTCAGGAAGTTTATTGTCCTGAAACAAATTTGTAGCCTTGGTTTTAGTGTTTTACAATTGTAATAGGAAGTAATATGGCGTACCTTGATAACTGTAAAAACATTCAAAATAAAAATTAAAAAAATTCACAGTCTCTAAAAGAATGAGAAATAAAATTATAAAACAAATCAGAAATTCATTATTGATATATGTTCAGTCCGTCATATAAGAGATATTAAGTCTTCGCATTAAATGTTCAAACCCTTGCTGTTTTCTTGGACATAACAATAATGCGGTTATATAAAAGAAGGGAATTGAAATCATTAAATATTGAATATGATAAATATAAAATTTAATGTTTCCCTCTTCATAAAAGGGCTCTTTGCTGGTAATAATGATGCACAAGTGTCAAAAAATTAATATATGCAACCGCCATCCCAAATAAAACACCACAAACTGACAAATTATCTACTAAAAAATTCGGAACTATATTGTTGCTGTCTGATATAAAGATCGACTCGCGAGAATCTAAAAGAGACCTGAAGCATTCGAAACAGGAGTGACAAACTAAGATTTATTGGGTCGTTTCAAATGCGACTATCGTCTTGTTCCATGATGGAGATGGTACTTAACTGACCCCAATAAGAAAAAGATTCGTGAAACACTTAACTCTTGAGCTTTAAAAGGTTTAAATAAATTACCAATGTGAGAACAATGTTGCGAGTGAATATCAATCACGGTGATTCATTGAACACTGAAACAAACACCAATGAAAGCCGAATCCTTATTTTTTCGAAATTTAAGGGAAACTTTACAAGGATCTTTGAATAACGCAGAAATTTCAACTAATTTTTATAGTTACTTTTACTCACTCATTAATTTTATTTAATATCTCTATTCGTAGGAATAAAAACAAAAGTTTCATCGATTAATTAATTCAGAAAGAAATTTATCGATTTTTGTATTTTCTGTCAAACGCTAATAAAGTTGTTTCTCAATAATGGAACCTATTTACAGAATAGGAATTATAGAAATAAATTTTATATATTCGTATACATCGTAACAAAACAGGATTATAAATCTTCATTTGCTTTTATCCGTTTGTCTAAGATGTCAAAAACCGTCTTTCCTACCGAAATAAAGTATATACTAAAGTAAATAAAGTATTTTAACTAGTTTGTATATTTAATTTACTATGTTTGCTCCTTCAGTAGTGTTTAATATCTCATTCATCGCTTTTACTCTTGCTTCTTAATATCTAAATTTTTGCATTTAAACTTATGGATTTTAACACATAACTATCAGAAATTTTACAGTTTATTAACTGTTTATCTTATGCACAGATATCCTGATAAAGAATTATGCATCATGATAATGCTCATACTTTTTGCTGTCTTATTTATAGATGACTAGCTTATAACTGCGATTCAGTATGCGTAGTAACACATTATTGGCGTCTATTTGCTTGGGACAACAATACATTCACGTCTTTATAGTTCTTATGTAGAAAATATTTTCATATGTAATATAATAAATAAAATGCTTTTATCGTCTGACACGTTTAATTAAAATGAAAATATTAAATAAACCAAACGATTTTTAAGATGCCTAAATCTATTTTCAACGTAAGTTATAACAAATTTTTAAATAATTTCATGTACGGGGGATTATAAAAAGAACTTTGCCGCTATATGACCACCTCGAGAGCATACCGTTATAGGGAAAAGAATAAAATTTTAAACGGAAATTTTTACGGTTTGCGCTCAAGAATAATATGAAAGAAGTCCAGCTTTAACTATTACAGTTTCAGTGACAAAATTTTGGCATTTCAAATGGCAACACCTACTTTTTTCACGGGAACGTGATCATTACAGAAAAAAACTTAAAAATGAGTTAGAAAGGTATTTTCAGAGCGAAAAATGGCAGCGTTAGGCAGAAACAAAAAAAAACCGAAAATAACCAATAGTAAGTACTAGATGAAAGACGTTTTATTTGTCTCTACCAAGTGCTATAGTTGTTTGCCGTAAAAATAGCGTTCCAACTCCATTTTAAGTTTTGTTGCTAGGAGAATCTCAATTCCTTGGAAAAAGTAGATGTTGCCATTTTAAAATTCCGAAATTTTTTTCATCGTAACTGTAACTGTCAGAGCTTGGACTTGATTACTTTAGATGTTTTGCACATCTTTCTTCAGCGCATACCATACATTATCCAGCCCCAAAATTTTTCCGTTCCATATAAAAGTATGCTCATTACGGGGTCATAAACAGGCAAAGTTTTTTCTTCATATAAACACCCTGTAATTCAATTTAACATTGTGGTGTTTCCGTTTCCTGTATTTATACAGATTCTTAAATATTGATAAAGCTACCCAGATAGCAATTTTAGTTTGCAGCAAGCTTGCCACAAATTTGTCATGACAAGAGTGCAAGTTTGCCACAAATTTGTCATGACAAGTGTGCAAGCTTGCAGTAAGCTTGCAGCAAGTTAACGAAAGCTCCGAAGTCACCATGAAACGAACTTGCAGCAAGTTTGCCGTGTCAAACTCATTGCAAATTATAGCAAAAACAGAACACGAACACAACCCAGGATAGAACTCGCGACCTCCCGGTTCCGAAGCGGGGACGCTAACCGTTGAGCCAGCTGAACTCTGAGAGGAGATGATAGATTTCGCTAAAACATCGTTCGATGCGATTCGTATACGATTTATTTTAAACTATTTTCTGGTTTTCATTAATTTTTTGAGTTGAGAATACGATTTGAAGTCAAAGAGAGAGCGATTTTCGCTAATAACTACGTTTTGCTAGTAGAATAATTTATGAAATTAGAGTTCAAAAGTAATTACTTTAAAATGGGACAAAATATCTAGTTATTTATTTTTCAACAAACACTGACTGTTTTTTAGATTTAATTTTGTTTATAAACGTTAAAATTTCAACATTAAGAAAAAGGCGATATAATTTTCTTTAAAGTGAGAAAGATATATTTCGTAAAAAGATGGAAAATGTTTCAAAAAATGTTTTTATAAAAAAATTATTTTTTTCACAAATTATCATTGATTTATTGAATTAATAAAAAAGAATTACGGTCTAGGAAATGCTATTAAAAATCGGATGTTTTTTAAAACAGAGACAAAGATAATTTTCCCTTTGTGCTATCTTTGCAGGAAGCTTGTTTTGAAAAATTGCAGCAAGTTTGATTTGCAAAGGAGGTGGCGCTACTTGTCACATCGAACTTGCTACAAGTTCGATTCAAGTTTGACGCGTCAAATTTTGCCATGACAAGTCAAAATCAAACTTGCTGCAAACTTACGTGCTATCTGGGTATTCTTTAGGATGCCAGGGATGAAACTTGAATTGCGTCAAATCTAGTCTTCGCAAGAGTTTTCTGATATTTCATTTCATTTTAAAACAGCAGGTAATTTTCTACAATATTTGATGTTTTCACGCGAAAATTGTATGCCTTTCAACTATTGAATGTTTCATCCCTCCATTTTCAGGAATTACTTAGTAGAAGACAACTCCTCAAATATTCCTTTCGTTGCTGTTAATACCAAAATCTCGTTTACTTCTATCGGTAAAATGTTTTAACGTGGATTGTTTCTCTCTTGTTTTAAACATTTTTTTCTGTCTTAAAACAAATATTTAAAGTAATGTTTTAGTGTGAATTTCATTTTCAAAAATCAGTCATAAGACATTAATTACCCTTAAAAAACAATAAGTGTTACCTCAAATGATAAGATGCCTAAAGAATATTAAAATTCTTCCAGAATTCCTTAGACAAATACCGGGTGCGTCATAAATTCGTGCAAACTTCAAAAATTCACCAAAAAAGAAGCAATGCTAGGAAAAATTTCGGTTTCCGCGAATATGATCAGAGGGACATTCGAATTTTTTCTATGTTTAAAAAATGTTTTCAAAAGTAACCGAAAGAGGGCGCTCACACGTCATACTTTAAACGTCAAACGTCGCCTTTAAACTCATCAAACGTTAGACGTTTTATGCAAATCCGGCTAGCAATAATATAAAACACCTGGCTGGAAATGGATTCGTCATTCGATCCCGGCAGCATGCTATCGTTACCAGATCGAGCGTCGGTGGTTAAACATTTCTACAAGAATGGTGAATCCACAACTATTGCTTTGCTAAAGTTTCGCACGGAGAAATGTCTGAAGGCGCAAAAAATCCCTATTTCATTGAATGGACTGAATGTCGGAATATTTTTTTTAAACATGGAAAAAAAATCCAATGTTCCTCTGTTCACATTCTCACAAATCGAAATTTTTTTCCAGAATTACTTCTTTTATTTTGAGTTTTTGAAGTTTCCACGGTCTTATGACGCACCCGGTATTATATTGTATAAATGATATTGACCTGTCTGTGGAGAAGAATAAAAGTTTTCATCATAGCAAAAGACTTACATAATATTTACCACTATTCGGGTTCAGCGAGACTGAATGTGACAAGATTATTATGTCCGATTACTGTTACATGAAAATTTCGAATAACTCAAGGCATGTCTATGAAAAGAAAATATGAAGATTGTACTGAACCACGACATCTACAATGAAGAAAATGGCAGACGAAGTTTGTAAATATCTTGGAGATAAAATAAGATAACCAGACCAAAGACTTCCGTATATACTTTTGTATTTTGATTCAATGAATATCAGCGATAATAAATTTTTTAGGATTGTATAAACAGTTTGCCTCAGAATACATGTAGGCATTTAACAGAACAAAACGCATTTCTTGAAAAATATAGAAGTTTTATAAATGTAAAGGACACGGCACATTCGGACATTTGAATTCTATATAAACGCAATCTTGTTAGTGGCCCTTCTCTAACCCTTCAGCTCACGCACCCATTTTTGGAATATAAACACACGCGCCGCGTAAGTTTCACTCCAAATCGTTAGACACTTGCTCCTTATTTTAATGGCTATTTGTAAAAAAAATATGGTCAGAGTATAAAAATATTTTGTCGTACAAATAACTTCTATTTAAGACACAAATGCGATTTTCAACAAGAAAAAGGAAAGCTCAAATTTTATTTCCTTTTTCCATAACTTTTCTGTATTCTTTTCCTCTCTGCTGCGCAGTTCCTACTCTATCATAACGTTAACTGGAGTTAAACGAAAGCACACGCACGTGTCAATTTGACCCCAAGCCCCCTCCCCCCTCAGTAAAATGTGAGACAGCCCATTTCACCGGTTTCTGCTGCTTTTATATTTTCCTTCTTGATCGCCCATGCAGGTACAGGAAGTAACAGGGACAAGTATTCAGAAATTCATAGAAAATAAAAGAGAAAAGGTAGAGTCAAAAAGTCACCCCGTAAGTGCGTTGCCGGGTTAATGTTAAAATATTTATATTATAATACTCCAAATCTTTCGGTAACGCTCAGGAATGTGGGGGTGTCGAAAGAGATTCTGACTAGACAGTCTATCTACAAATTAGCATACACACTGGATACTGTTTTGATTCTTTTGTGATGATTTAATATCAAATAGGAGTTACGACAGATTTTTTTAGTAGTTTATTTTCTTCTTTTATTTATGTTTATTGATCGATTCGGATTTAATACGAAATAAGAGTTATACCAGAATTAATTTATTTTCCTAATATAATCGTTTGGCATTTTTTTTGTCTGCTTATTGTGTGTTTGCATTTTTTCACTATGTGTTTCAAAAATAAGGATCTTTTTGCTCAATTATAGATTCTTCAACTTATCCAGTAAACGCACGTAATTGCTATTTGGCAGGGGTCTTTTTCAGATGAATTAAGCAGTTTCTTTTCTTTTTTATATTACGTTGCTTCATCGATGCGGATATCAAATAGGAGTTATTTTCTTTCTAAAATCTTCCAGCATCTTTTCTATTTGTTTATTTTTTGCATTTCCCCCTCTTTTTGTTAAATTATTCCATTGGTCTGCATGATTATCAAATGGAACGAATGAGATTTCTGTTATGGCGTTAGAAAAAAACAGACAGCTTTTTTACTTTCTCGTAAACGAAGTATACAAAGAGAAAGTATTGTAATCGTCAAAAAATTCAAACTCGAGATTTTGACGAAACTCCACGTTTTAGACCTCCCTGAGTCCGAAAAACACAATTTTGGAATTATGTCTGCCTGTGTGTCTGTATGTCTGTGTGTCTGTGAACACGATAACTCGAAAACTATTAGAGATACAGGGATGAAATTTGGTATGTGAACTTGACACATAATTTGTAGGTTTCTATCAAATTGTGGACAAAATCCGTCCATGGGAAGCCTGTCTATCTGTCTGCCCTTTTGAGGAGAATCCGTTATCTCCACGCGCATGCGTACTGGAAGAACGGAACGGAATTTCATTACGGAGTAGCGAATTACGTCAGTTTGTCCTTGAGCCGGTAAGAGAGGAAAATCCTTACGCATCTCTTTGAAATTCTTTACCTAGATATTTTTCAATCACTATAATGAAAAACCTTCTGGTAGTCATTGGATTCTGGGTAACAATAGGTTCGAATTTTTTTAGCCGCGCGGGGGAAGGGGAAACGGCACCTTTTTGGGGAAGTATACGAGAAAGTTTAGGGGAGAACACTCCCGCTTGTTTATGCATAAATATGCATCCGGTCTCCTTCATCGGTTTCCTTTTTTTTATTATAACATTTTCATTTCTGAAGCACTCTACCAATGTCCATGAGATTTTCTACTGCAACTTTTGTCAGTAAATCTCTGACAATCAGATCTCAGAAATTGTTGGCGTGCTAATAGCCCGTTTTAGACGGGCACAATTCTTCTAGTTATAAATAAAAGGCATGGATATCGTTGAGATGAAAATAACTTCTCGACAAAATTGTACCAGAAAAGATATTTTAAATATCTATAAAGAAGTTTAAAAAAATGCTTCAGACCTCCACGCTTATAATATAAAATTCATGATGGTAGCAGTGTATAATAATCTTGTAACAAATGCTCCAGCGCAGCGTATAGTGATATAAACAGTGCCAGCGGTAAGGCGCCGACAGAAAAGACTCAGTTAGAACTGTGAAATGACGAGGAGAACTACCACAATGTGCCCAAATCCGAATCCCCTTTGTAATAGCTATTGTTAAATGTAAATTCTGTATGCTTTGTGTGTTAATGCTTGTGTTTGTAATAAATGTTAATGTTTACAAAAGAACGAGCCAATATTATTTTGCTTTCCCACTTGGAAACAGGCATTTAGATCCATTGCTATAATCTGTCATTTACGTCTGGTAATGAAAATATCTTGCGATACAATATATTCAAAAATTCTTAAAGGACATCATAAAAGGAAATCAAACGATGGCTTTGAATGGCTTAAGAAAAAAAATACCGCGCAATTTATATTTGAATTTTTAGGACGAAGGAAAAAATTAATCGTCCTGAACAAATAATGAAATTTGGAAGCTCAAAGTATAACAAAAATAATATATGTATAAGAGGAGGTACTGAATTGTTTAAAAAAGGATAAGAATTTACTCGGTCTGACGTCAGAAAGTCTTTTCAATCAGCAATGCAAGTAAAAATTATTTCCTTAGCTTAAAAACGATTTGTGATGGAAGAGTATAACATAAAATAGCTTGAAGGATTCATTTTAGATGTTTTATTTTCAGTATTAATATATTTGTTCAGCCGGAAATGAGAAGATATTTTGAAATGTTCTTTCAAATTCTTTTCAATTTCTTCGTCATGCGTTTTCAATACATTTCGTTGAAATTCTTTCAAAACTGCTACATTCTTAAAATTGAAATTTTTTTTCTAATCCCGTTTTTCATTGAAAGTGGAAAATTAAAATTATTTTTCAAAGTATAAAAATAATTTGTAGTTCCGACGAAAATATTTTTGAAACACTTAAGGAAATTAAAATTACTTTCTGAAATAGGAATATAATCTGCGTCTCTTAGAATTTCCACGCCCTTTCCTCCAAGGAGTAATGAAAAAACTTTTGAAACCTTACTTTTGAAAATAAATATATGATAAAGATCGTAAGTTCAAATTTTAATGACTCATATAAAATTTAAATTAATTACGTTGATCTCTAATTATCCCAAATTTCGAAATTATTTACGTTATAATGAATGAATTACAACTTGTGCTTTTGTGACTTGACAGTTATAATTTATTATCTTCTGTCTAGACATTTTTACTAGAATATTGAGTGCTTTAGTAGGTTTGTAGATTTCATGTCTTTCCAGCATGTCTGGTACATAGAAAAATATAATGCAGTAACTCTACTAGGTCCCAGGAAATCTTTCGAAGTACACGCACAGAAAAAAGTGTATCTTATCGACATGGATTCGCAATACTTCGTATTGAATTATAAAATGAAAGTAAGCACTCATAGATTCTGCATATACGGTATTAGATTTTTCAATGCATGAAATATTGCGTCGGATATACTACTCTTAGCACAATGCGAAGCAATCTTTTTACTAGTTCAGATTAGCCAACCTGACTCCATTTCGATATGACCCAACTTTCGTTTTAAGTTGAATTTGTTTTATACGTAAGAAAGAGGAATAAAATACAAAGAACATATTCTTTGATTTGTTTTTTTATGATTTGTGACATAATTAGAGGAATGCATCGAGCATGTTGCAATGTCTTAAATCTCTCTTATCTCCAGAGATATCTTCGCAATACAGTGAAACTCCTCGAATATGAGGTCCTTACTTTCTACGGAGGGGCTAAAATATGGGTGTGAGAAGTTTGGGTAGAACCAAGGGGGTTCTCGCTTCCTTGGATGGCACAGCAATAGTTGCGTTTTCCTTCCCGATGACTGGTAATACCTCCTACGAGAGGGGTTGATGCATGGTCGGTGATGGCTATTTTGTAACTGACATTTATACCCGTTTTGTTATTCGCGGAAGCCGCATATTCAGACACAGGACGGGGAAGCGCTCGGAGAGTGGTGAATTCCGATATGATCTCATTTCCACTTGGTTATGGTAGAATCGGAGGGAGTTTAGTCGAAACTTTGCTATTTAAAGAATTACAAAAATGAAAGATTCGGACATATTCCATATCACGATTACATATAGATACAAAAAAGGTAGAAAATGAAGCGAAAATTTTTAATTGAGTTCCAATGATTGCAAATTAATACCTGATGGATGTTCATTTTTGTTCAAAGTCTTATTGAATCAAACTTATATTTATGTACTTGATTTGCTGAGTTAGTGTATTTTTTCTGGGTTTTATTCCGAAGTCATCCATATCTCATGGATTTTTCTGGTAACGACGACTCAATATTTTAGATGACAATCAGGCATCTCACTGTAAATAATCCCATTTTTGAATCTCTGCCTCTAGAGTGACCCCTGACGAAGTCTGCAGGCTAGATTCATATTTACATTTTCACTTTTCCCAAAAGTATTAAAATGTAATTTCTTTGCTCATTTGATTCTAAAATTACCCATAACCAAAATTAATATTCGCTATGCTTTAGGCATAGTTGAATCTAAACCAATTAGCCTTTTATTTTATCTTAAAGGAAAACTCATAAGCAATTTTTAATGTGAATTTTGTGGTAGAAATAGGAAAAAGCTGAACTTTCTTTCCAAATGATTAGATGTTGAGGTCTGCGATTTCACTTGGCTGTTGCAAGTTTAGAAATGTTTTCTTGTTTTCTCTCATTAGCAATAAAACAATCCACAACAAAACGAAATAATTGAACAAGACGATCATCTAAGTCAGGAATTCCCAAACATTTTTCGCTCGCGTACCCATTTATTAGCCTTTTTATTTTCGCGTATCCCTCCTATCATATCCCCCTCAACCAACCATCCACACAATGAAGATTTTAAGCCTAGGTGAACGTCAAAACGTCAATGTCAAAACAGATGAAAGATCAACGTTCAACGTCAAAACAGATGAAATCTGTGTTGTAATAATTTGGCATTAACTTACAAGGATGGCTAAAAGTTACACTTCCTTTTGCTTTCTTCTTTTCTTATTTTGAAGGTAGGTTTAGGACTTGAACAACTTTCACTTTTACTTTTTACACGAACTTGGGGAAACAAAATTCTGTAACATTTTAAATCCCTTATGTTTTTTTTCATCCGCCATTACCGAATTTGAGTTCACGTACCCCCAACTGGTCCTTCGCGTTCCCTAGGGGTACGCGTACCACATGTTGGGAACCTCTTATCTAAGTGATTAGATTAGTGTCACATTAGTTGAAAACTAGGTATAAACCATAAACAAGCCGTAGTGCGTGGGAAAAACATGAAAGATGACGATTAACCACGACAATTAAACGGTCACTGTAGCCTCCATTTCAAGCCGCCCATGCGACGAGCCCTAAGACAGAGGTTCGACCCGTCATCGGTAGGGGGTAACTTGACGCCCACTAGTAACCCACCAGTAACCCTTTCCGGAGCAAGGCATTAATTTTTTTTAAAAATGATGGAAAAACATCATGAATGGGCTTAGTTTATTGTTTTGACATAGAATTTACAAAAAACATCTATTCCTGTGGAAGGGTCGTTTCGTTGTCCCTCTTTGGGGATACCCCCTCATATGAGGACCCCTTCGGACACAGCCATCTTGATACGCTCAACAAATACTGTTAAATTTTACACAAAATCATGAAACTTCTAAAATATTGGAGGAAAATTGTCGAGTAAATTTGCTAAAATTGTAAAGGTCACGAACTCAAAAAAATTCCTATCTCTGAGTCAAGAAATTTGGGCATTTTAAATCTATAATTTTTCGGAAATGAAAGCGAAATTTCACTGTGCTGCCATCTACATTCTAAAAGGAGAACTATCAACTGCCTTTTTCTGCAATTTTCCGGGTTTCAAAGTGGAAATGGATTTTTTTTTTTAGAAAATTTTAAAGTTGGTGTCCTCTTTTGTAACCACTGCACCGGAAAAGGTTAATATATCCCACCGGAAAGCGAGACTCTGCTTACATATATGACAGGTTCTCATCCCCATATTTGAGGCGTAGCCTTACATAGGAATTGAGAACAGGGTGTGGAATCCCAATCTTTTCTTAGTTAAACAGTCAAATTATTCCTTAAGCATAAGGAGAATTCTTTTGAAACATTCTAAATTTCGTAAGGGCTAGGTTTAAACACACGTTATAAGTTATTTATGTATTTCACGTTATAAGTTATAATGTGATTTAAGCTTCGTATAATCCCCCTTATATCTTATACACGATACAGCATAAGAAAATATAAAAATTACCTAAATAGGAGGAAATAAGGATGATTAGATGAACTTGAGAAAAAGATCAAAGATAGGCAGCTGTTTGTATAACTGTATTAGTTTTCATTAGTACCTACATTTACGGGTCAAGTATCTGTAATTGCTTACGTAACTAGTGGGGACAGAGCATGCGGGTGTCTCTTGGGCACATTCTATCCAAGGATTTGTTTGCTTTATGTTGACTTACGGAGCCAATCTTGTATCACCTCATCTTAATCTTAGCTGATATAATCTTATCCAAATCTTACACTGGTTTTCATATTATAATACTCCGAATGTTTCTATATCAATGAATGTATCTGTTTTCATGACGCATACACAGTGCACGCTAGACACTTTATTTAACACCTTCCTTCTTATCTCAATTACCTACCATATTTGTTGAAGTAAGGTAGTTTACAAAGTTGTGATCGTAAAATATATAAAATTTAACTCTTTTAAAGCATATAACCGCTATTCAGGGCTTTTCAGAAGGAACGGATAACGTATTTCCGATTTTGTCATGGACGTATTGTGAATGGTCAGTCAATACAAGAAAATGAGATATTCAATAAAATGGCTAAGCAATACGTACATTATCTGTTAATTTTAATATTTCGTAATTTCTTTTTTCACTTGATAAATCTATAAGAAAGTATTTTTTTCCCCGCGCTGTCCGAAAGAAGGCTTTTACTGAAAAATGCATCGTAAATAATTAAGTTTATAAACGGCAGACGGAAATAGCAATTTGAATTGAAGTTAACACACGAAAAAAATCGTTTATTGAAAATGCACAGTAAAAGAAAAAATATGAACGGCACATTCAAACTGGAATTTTGAATTCAAATAAATTCCGTTTATACACATTTTATCTTTCAAATAAACGAAATTCAACAATATCATCGGAACACATTAAATGAGAAAATACTAAAATAAAATCAGGATTTTATACTTTGCGGTGGCATTTTACAGAATTAAAATTCATCCATTGGGAATAAATAACATATTCAGTTAAGAATTAAAATTCTTACACGAACTTTAATACAAAACTACTTCTGATTCCATAAAAATTCATTAATCAGATCATTATTTTACGTACTAATTAGTTTTTCAGATTGTTCGAAACAAGCATTTTGCGGAATAAGTATCATGCATAATTAGTAGTTAAAATTTATTAAAAGAAACATTCTAAATCCTGTTCTTAATGCTTAATGAACCAACAGAAGCGTCCAAATGTAGCTAATTAGCAAGAAATAGCGGTTTAAAATAGCTAATATGAAATGTTAGAACACGCACACAATGTCTGGAAAACTCTTATTTCAATATGAAGCGTAGATTAAAATTATAGAAACAATTTCATCTTTGTACATAATGCAGTATTTTCTATAGCTTATTATTTTCAGCAAATTCGAGCTGAATATACTTCACGCAATTTGAATGTCGTTAATTCTCAAATAATTCCATCATTTAAGAATGTCGCAATCCAGTTATTTTCGGTTTCTATTAAGGGGACAAACGACCTTTAAATCTCGAAACGATTTGATTTTTTGAAAAAAAAAATATTTTTTTCACCAGTCTTTTCTGAACAATTTTAAATAATCTGCGTTTCAAAATTCCTATAATTATGAAAATTATGAAGGAAAATAATTCAGCTGTTTAATGTAAACATTGAATATGCCACACACCCCTTTGTTAAATGTAATCGCTGCAAACGAGCTACCGATTTAATCGTCTGAGAGAATTTATTTTTCCATAACCAAAGAGAAGGACACTTACTACTGAACTCTTGACAGTTTTCCGGCGACTTTTAAATACGTTTGTTTTGATTTGACCACGTTTCAAATCGTTTCATACGAATCTTCAGATTTGGCTACAATATACAGCAGTTGTGCCTTTGTGATTTACTTTTTTTTCTAGTATGTGCTTTACTTCCGATTTTTATTCTTTTACATACTTATAAAGGATTATTTAAAAAATAATTACATTAAAGTAAAAAGAAATTATGGTCAGCGGCAAAAAAAAGAGAATCAACGTTCGAAAAAGAGAAGGTTGGAAAATGCTTGGGTAAATGTTTCACCTTACCCTAGGAATATATTATTTGTGTTTACAAATTTAGAAGTGTCATCAAAGCCAGAACCTGTCAAAATAAACGATAAGAGAAAATATATAGTTCAAAATACTCATCCGTGCCTTTTAGCAGCACATTTGAGGAAAATATTGTTTCCAATGAAGAACTTTTGTTTTGTTTGAATTTCTAGAAAAAAATTGTGTTGCAAATTTTGTTCTGAAAGGATATATATGAGTTATAAGAAAGTAGGTGGACTTTCTTCATTAGTTTCAATAACTTGCACTTCTTATAAATAAGAAGTTTCAACAAAAGCCCTTAAACTGTTAGGCCCAAAGAAAAACATTACAGAAATAAATATCTGTCGAAAGAGTGCAAAGGTTATAGATTGTGAAAAGTTCTGCGGCTTGTAGTGCATTTAAGAAATGGCATGCCAGACTTTCCCAAGTGTGAACCAAAACCCATACTGGCTTATCCGGTGAGATAAGCCAGTAGAAGAAGCAGATAGAATGGTAAAATCGTTTCAACGCTCTGAAAGTAAAAGAGGTGTCGGTTACCTGAACTATAATGGTGACAGTGACTTCGATACATTTTTACCAATCTTGGAATGTCATCCATATGGTAAAAATGTACCTCTTCCAAACCTAGAAAGTGATGAACATGCACAAAAACAAATGGGTTCTCATTTCCATAATTAAAAAAAAAACATATATATGACAAAAAAAAACTTATCGATAAAAATCGATTACGTGGGAAGGACGTCTAATGAATAATATAATTGATCAATTATCGGTTTACCATGGTAACGCTATTGGACAACATTCAAGTTCTGACAAAGACATGAGGAATGCTGTATGGGCCATATATTGTCATAGGCAATCAACCGATAACAAATGCTAGAGAAGCATCCTGGTGTAAGTTCAACCAAGCGGTTTCAGAGGGAACTACTGAAATACTAAACTAGTTTGCCTCCAGCTATTATGAGGCAGATGGATTTTAAACATTTGGTAAGTAAATATTTTAAAATTTTTAAACCAAAATTGCTTTTAATTATACCATAATTTTTGAAGAAGTGTTTTTCAAAAATGCTTTTCTGATCGTGAATAAATTTTCCATTGTGAATACTAAAAATTTTCTGATTGCATTTGTGAAAAGTTTCAATGAAATATATACTATAGTATTATATGTAAACTTAACCCCTGTAAACGTGCTGGAATAAAAAATATTTTAATTTACATTAAAAAATACCTTTACAGCGCTATATATCAAAATGTGTTTATTTGATATAACAGGGTTATATTTGTTTTTTTTATATAAGGCACATGATATCTCAAGAAATATTAAATATTTTTACATAATATTTTTAGTGAAAGTATATTATACTATGTTCTACAAATTGAACCACAATTTTTTTGCATTTACTCTCTACAGAAGTCTCCCCCCCCCCGCCCGCCCCTTAAAAATGTGTTTCTCCGTATTAATGTTTTTCTCGTCGTTAATTCCATTTTCCTTCATTCACTAAAAAATTTCGGATTGTATTTGTGAGAAATTTTAAAGAAATGTATACTATATCATTATACATAGATTTAACCCCTTTAAACGTGCTGGAATATAAAATATTTTTAGTTACAGTAAAAAATATCTTTAAAGCGCTATATCTCAAAATGTGTTTTTATAATGCGCGCATGTCTCAAGAATTATTAAATATTTTTACATAAAATTTTTATTGAATGTATATTATGCTAAATTCTACAAATTGAACCACAACTTTTTGCATTTTCTGTCTACAGAATTTTTTTGATGGGGATGGGGTGGGGGTAGAACAGTTAAATTTTAACAATTTTTAACATTTTATTTTAAATTGTATTATAAAATTTAAATAAAATTTAAATGTAAAGAAATTGTGATTCAATATCTTAAACAGACTGTTTGTATTAATTAGATACCCAAAATATTGTGTTTAAACCAATATTTTATCCGTAATCATGCGCGCAAGGTGACTAGCTCATTTTTTCACCAAAAACATACCTATATTTATTACTCTCTCAAATAAATATATATCAATATTAAGATTTGAAAATGTGTGTACATTTACAGAAAAAACAGATATTTTTCTAGGAAAAAAAGTTAATTTGTGAAATGTTTTGTTTCAGAGATATAATGTATCGAATTTGACAGAATTTTTCCCACTTTGTGGAGATTTAAGAGTCATATGTCCCCTTAAGAAGGTTGAGAATCCAGCACAGAACTAATGCACCGCTCAAAGAGCGTAATTTACTTTGCATTCTAGTGAAACGTGGATTTAAAGTCGAAAATTAATAGAAAATTTTGAAACATAAAGATTTCTAACCGTTTTACCACATTCTTTGTATCACAAACTAAGATTATAACTATTTTAACCCTCGAATGCGCCAAGGGGGTGTCCGACACTCCACGCCTCGTAAAATATGAGAAATATTGACTTTCCTTTAGTTTAAATGAGTCAAACGCATGCTAGTTGCATTTAAGGTCACATTCAACTGAGGGAACATGTTTCCAAGAAAAATTATTTAATTTTTTTGTTGTATTTCAGCATAAGGGATGTAAAATATACCTTTGCGCGTCCTAGCGTGAATCATTTGTTCAATTGAGAGACCGTGTTAGGGATAGGAGGGTAATTATACCTCGCTATTAAAGTTTTAGTCAAGAAACAAGTCGATTTACGAATATTTTATATTGCTAAAATGGAGATTTTTGAATACACAGAATTTTTAATCTGGATAATAGTGAAAGTGAAAATTCCTTGCGATTGATGCAAAAGTTATATTATAATGAACGTAGTGTAACTATAGCTAGATGTTACACGTCTTATCCGCTTTCACAAAAACTATTGGAGAAAAAGCTTGAAATTGTAGAAACTATTCTGAAAAATAAATGTGAATTACGCCCTAAATTTATGGAATTTAAAGTTAAAGCCACACAGAATTCTTTATTTTGCTTTCTAAAATAAATTCCTGTATACCTAAGAAAATTAGAAGAAGCATTTGCTACCCATATAATATAAAAGTGATTATATTAATGATTCTTTATCATAAAAAACTTTAAAAACGTGATTGTAAGATATATACTTTTCCTAGGTGTCCATAATGCGCTGAATAATATAATATATTATTTACTAAATTTTTTGCTAAAACATTAGTTCTTGTATAACTGGATTCGTTTGCATGGATCATATGGAACGGATATAGCAAAAAGATTTTGTTAATTTTGCTTATATAGCGGAACAATAAATTGGGGTCTAAAACACACCCTTGCGCGTCTTTGCATTACTCTTCGTAGCAAGCGTCCTCCTGGGGTAAATTGGAAAATAAATTTATGCACACCCAGTGTATAAAGACAATAAGTGTGTATTCAAAACTACATGTATTGGTGCTGACTTAGAACATGCGGTTATGTGTTAACCGGAAGAATCACACTCCGGGAGAGATGGAACTTTCAAGAATTCAGTCACATGCCGGATTTCTTTAATGTTATCATATTAATGCAAATATCTTTCCGAAGACTATATGGAAATTTCTAGTGATTCAATCATTTGTTCTGAGGGTTTTTGATATAATTGTGCATTTACAAAAGCCCTGAACAAAATGAAGTGAAATAACTTAAGCGCCCGATTGTTGATAATTGAATGTTTTATTGGAAGTCTTCATTTGCTTTAAAACAAGAATCTGATACGTGATATGTCTAACGTTGATAATTGAATGTTGTATTAGATGTCTTCATATTTAGTTAGGAAAACTTTATTGCTTTAAAAAAAGAATCTGATATGTTATATGTAATACCGTGCGCTCATTCTTTAGGCGAAGTGTAAGCAAATATCTTGAAATGAAGCAGTCAATAGTTGATGCAATCTGTTTATTAATTTGATTCAAATTTTGTGATACAATTTATATCAAACATATAAAGTATTCATAACATAATGAAAATAAATGAACAGGATTTAAGAGCTACGCGTAAAAAGGCGCGTGTTATATGGTTAAAAAGAGAGAGTTAAAAGTACGCAGAGAGCTGAAAGCTTGGGAAAAGGGAAGTCTCCGAAGATTCTCGCAAACTCTGGAAGTTAAAGTAGAAGAGCGTTTCTTTAAGATTGGAGTAGTAGTAATTCGTTTATACTTATAAATTATGCGACGTGAAAAAGAATTTAATTTAAAAAAGATCAAAACGTTAACTCATTGAATGCTTTATGTCTTGCAGTACATTTAATGGTTTTATTCTCATGCCCAAGATTTGAATGCAGTAATCGTTTTATTATACCTGAATTTGGGAAATTTACTTTCGAATAATTAATTTTAATGTCAAGTGTGATTTTTAAAGGGCATGAAAACACGATTACTCAATATTTTCATAGTTTTAATTCATAGTTTCTTGCGTCAAATTATAATTTATTTTAATATTAATTTATTGTGAATATATGCAATCAGATTTCGATAACTCATTTTTCCCACAAGTGACGTTACAATGATCATATTAATAAGTAGAGAGAAAGTTAATGTAGAATAACTAATGTCTCCATTTTATAACAATCTATATGGTTGTGAAAGCTAAATAATTCAGATACTCTAGTTGTTTTATTACGGGCTAAATGATTCAAGCAACCTCGCAGTGTCATATGGTATCTGAAAAACATTAAGAGTAACTTAACCTAAAAAATTCAAATTAAATTGATTAAGATGTACACACTTGAAAATGCCATATATAAATTATGGAAGACGTTGTTTGTCCTATGATGAGCTAGACAATCGCAACCAATCCTTAAAGCTGTAAAGAAAGTAGCATGGGGTTGTGCATTAACGTTGAGCTATATGATATCTGAAAAACATTAAGAGTAACTTATCCTAAA
>BGPR01000591.1:188420-208661 GCA_013235015.1 Araneus ventricosus
CTGAAAAATTGCTAAAAGTTTATGAATACTAACAATGGGTTTAATACAGTGGCACACATTAAGGTCTTTCAATTTATACAAAAAAAGTAATATTTATGAACATCAACGTTATTGCTATTAGCACTTAATTTAATACACTTAAGTATATTTATTTTTTGAAGGAGTGTTCTCCTTTTTGTACTTAGATGTGCAGTGACAGGCAAATATTTTGATATCTCTTGAAGGCCTCATTAAAATTTAAAGAACATTTTTATGCAGATCATTAAATTGATCTTTCCACGAAATTGAAGCATTCAGCGCGATTGAATGAAAACCTTAATTTCATATTACTGCAAACTCTTGACTATCCCACTCGCGACATATCAAACATCCGTGCTATCCAACCTTACGCTAATGTTTTGCTTACTTTAAAAAGGTAAAAATTATTTTGTGCAATTCACCTAAATTTATGTTTCTTGCAAATAATAGTCATTTTAATGCGGTTTTTTTAATTCTAGGACATGCTTTTTCTGTAATAAATTTTAACATAAATAAATATATTTTACGCAAGGCATGTATTAAAGCGCCGTTCATACGTAATTCAAGGGACTGACGTAAAACGACGTATAAATGAAAAGAAGTATAATCGGACAAATGACAATGCATACGAATGAATCGGGACTGTAATGAAAAGACGTATGAATATAATCGACGTATAAATGGGAAACGTATATTTTACTATACTTCACTCTATTTATAAAGTACTTACCTGTACTAAAAGGCTAAAATGTGAATTTGAGCGGGTTTTCGTATAAAATGGGTATTTTGAATGGTTTGTGTGAATATGTCTTCAGCATGGAAATCAATATTATTCAAAGAAAGCCAAATAAAAGAAAGATAAAACTCAGAGGGAATCGAAAAACAAAAAACAAAAAAAAAGGAATCCATTCTAGTCCATTTCTTCAAGGGCTAAGGACTTTATTCGAAATGGATTCAAAATAATAATTGAGAAATTTTTCAGTAAGAAGCTTGCTTTACGCCAAATATAGCTTCTCTTATCCCGATATTTCCCAACAACTGACAAAGGAGATCTGTGCATCAAAAAGCATTATTTTAAAATGACTCTTCAGCATGATGGGGAAGATAACTCATTTATTACGCCAAGCTCTTTCCTGAAAAATTCTTTTATAATGAACGTTATTCGATAGGAGGTCCTGGTGAATTATAAAATCGCGATCGCAAGAGTTCAGTCCTTTTATTTACTTAGTTCAGTATTTCTCAAAAAGTAGAGTCTAAGCAAGAGTACAGCAAATTCGGTAAATTGTATTCTCATACCATATGAATCTGTTACACCAACATCTTTAGATAATGAGCTAGTATAACTTTTTTCGCAGGTATATTTCTCTGTTTCATTCGAAGGAATTCATTTCGATTAAACATTGCGGTAAAGTGGCTTTTAACTAAAGATTTTAAGATTGTTGATTATAAGCATATTTAAAATAATATTTCATTTTATAATGAAATGTAGTTCTTCATATCATCACGTTTCTTATGGAAAATCTGTGTTGATTCCATTTATTTTTTCACAACCATCTGTATATTTTTTACGCTTTTAGGCTGAATTTTTAAGCAAACCATGAAACATTCAACAACATTTTTAATTCGATAATTTCCTGACGAAATGCATTTGCATAGGACCCCTCCCCCCATTATTTTTTTAGTTTTAGCCATGAAACAGTGAAACTGCTTATGGCTCATATTAGTGCGTTAGAATTATTTTACTAAATATAATTAACCAGAAAATCACCGTCATATTATGATTGTTGCAAATTGCCTCTTCATTCGAGAGATTTCTCGTCAAATATGATGTGTTTAAATAGATATATATGCGAGAGAAATTTTCAACATTGATTGAAAACAAATAAAATAAACATGTTTTATGAGAGGTTTTTTTTATTTGCATATTTATTTACTCAAAAAAACTCTTGGTAAACAACATTCCGTGTGAAGTATTTTACATTATTTAACAATTTTCCTTGTACTTCAGATGTCTTTGTCGAAATTTTAACATTGCCAAAAAATATTATCAAATTATATCACCACGATTGAAATAAATAATCAGAGGCATCGTGGCGTCCAAACTATATCAAGCGAATTATATACCACTGACGTGATTTACTACTTTTTATTAAAAAACGGAAATTAATTTGAAATATATGATTAATATAATTTAAAATTTCTCGGGAACTATAGATCATAGAGAGATGAATTTTATATCAATCGATAGCAAATTTGATTTCACTATTTTAGTGCTATTAAATTTGAAATTAGGACGGCAATTACTTTTTAAAATTTATAATTACTGAAATTTGGGTTCTCTAACAACGAAATAATGCTGTTTAACGTCTCGCAGTGCTATGGAGCGAATTTTATTGCTGGTAACGTCAGAGCGATACCAGATTAGTGAGAGACAGATCTGAGCTATTATATTAGTAATAGTGCCTATAATAATTTTTTCTTAACTTTATGAACAGTTCATTCATTGATTAAACAGCATAAATATAATTCATTATTTTGTTTAAGTCACTTTTTTCTAATTGGAACTGTATGGCTATCTGTTACTGATATAAAACCATCTATTGATACAGGAATAAAATGCCACACTTTCATATTTTTCTTTTGTGAATGCTTTTCTGTCCTGAAATCAACTTTGAACTGTTCCTATTAATTCAATAATTGACGAAACTACATGCTGTTTTTTTCTTCAAATTTAATTACCAGCATTCTTATTATTGTAATCTTAGCAAAAATGTTTCGTTTCGGGGATGAAAACATTTCATTCTTTTAGTTTTTATAAAAAAACTCGAGAAAATCATCGTTCTTTCCAAAATGGAGCACGGTGGTGAATTATGCTTTTCAAGTAATTTCTTGTTTTTAATCCTTTTTTCGCCATTTAAAAGGATTCTGCAATATTTTGTTATCCTTTGACAAGCTTTTTAAAGTGAAATTTGTGTGATTGTTCGCCTTTTTTGATTTGTAATATCCGGTATTGTCCGGATGCCGGACATGGGATAACTTTTTTAATTTTTCAACTACAGGCTTGAAATTTCATATATGAGATACCCTTTGCAGTAGTACATAATACATCAAAGAAAAAAAAGCATAACTCCATTATTTCTTAATTCGGACTTAACATTTCAATATTTGATTTCTTCAGATTATAATTATCTTTCCGTATTACCTAAATATTTATGAAGCGTGACAATCGCAAGAAAAATATAGTTCTTGCTAAGATAATGCCTATTCGTTTGCGAAATAGAGCACTTTTCTCTTGGAAGTATAAATTAAAATTAAGACTTTCTTGTCAAACATTGAATGTTTTTTTTTGGAACACAAAATGTAACTTCAGCATGCATGCATTATTGATCAACATAGATGAACAAATTATTGATTTGATATAATGTAAATCTATTTCTAAAGATTACTATTTCTTTTTAGTCTTATATTGAACAATTTTAATATTTCTTAGTCAATACTTTATTCATCAAAATATATACAGTGGCTACCAAAAGTGTTCGTACACTTACGATCTTCAATGAAACAGGGCTCTATCCATTAATTAAAATTAATATTTCAGAATAGGTATAATAATAAGATCTATAATCTATTCTGAACAAAACTACATGAAATATTTTAAAAACATCGTAAAACTTTATATTTAAGAAATCAATAATCAAAAAGTAACACAAATTTTATCTCACAAAAGTATTCGTACACTTTAAAAAATGGCTATTTATTCTATTTTATTCTATTTATTATTTAAAAATGGCTCGTAATCATAAAGAAACAACAATCAGCATTCGAAAATTGATTGTTTTTCATCATAGTAGTGGTAAATCAGTTCGGAATATTGCTAAATTAGTTAATTTATCCCAATCTACAGTGCAGTATGTGATAAAACGCTTTAAAGAAGAAAATCGGATCGAAAACAAGGTAAGAAAATTTCGACCGGCAAAGTTAGCAAAACGTGAAAAGAGATTTATAATTAGAAAAATTGTGCAAAATCCACGTTTGAGTGCTTTAAAAGTTTCTGGAGAATTTAATGAAAAATTTCTACTTCAATTTCACCTGAAACTGATCGACGAGTTCTCAGTGGAGCTGGATTAAATGGGCGTTCTGCCCGTAGAAAATTTTTTGCTAGTGTGAAAAACAGAAAGGTTAGGCTTTACTTCGCAAAATCAATGTTAAATAAACCCAAAACGGATTGGAATAATGTCTTATTTGCAGATGAAAGCAAATTTAACATTTTTGGTTCCGATGGACGTATAATGGTATGGAGAAGAAAAAATGAGGAATTAATCCCAAGAACTTAGTTGGAACAGTTAAGTATGGCTGTGAAGGTGTTCTTGTGTGGGGGTGCATGTCAGCTTCAGGATTAGGTAACTTGGTATTTTTTGATGGCATAATGAATCATGCTCTTCATTTAAATATTTTAAGAGACAATTTAAAATTATCAGCCCAAAATTTGGGTATTGGAAACAACTTTGTTTTTTTATCAAGATAACGATCCTAAGCACAGGACTCTCAACGTTCCTCTCTAGTGTCTCTATAATTGTCCACAAAATTTGAAAACACCACCTCAGTCGCCAGATTTAAGCCCAATAGAACATATTTGGAGAGAATTGGAGGTTAGAGAACGAAAACACGACATTAAAACGAGAAGCAAACGACGAACAGTAATGACGGAAGAATAGATGAACATAGATACAGAAATTACAAAAAAACTAGTGAAATCTATTCCCAAACGTTTAAAAGCTGTTGTGGATGCTAAATATTAATATAACGAAAAATTAGAATATTTACTAATATGTAGAGATTTTTTAAAGTGTACGAAGACTTTTGTGAGATAAATTTTTTGTTACTTTTTTATTATTGATTTTCTTAAAAATATAGTTTTGCTACGCTTTTAAAATATTTCATGTAGTTTTGTTAAGAATAGAATATAGATCTTATTATTAAATACCTATTCTGAAATATTAATTTTAACTAATGGATAGAGCCCTATTTCATTGAAAATCGTAAGCGTACGAACACTTTTTTTTACATGTTAATAAATCTAATAACACAGAAATTTTCGAGGGCAATTATCTTTATGTCATGAAAAATGCAAAATCATATTTTATTTAAATGAGAACGAAACTCCGAAAAATTCAGATTGCAACATTTATCAATGAATTCTCTTTGCGTTGCAATTTCTGTTTTATCTCATTTCATTTAACGTCGTTTTATGTTATTTCAGACTGCAGAATGCAAAAGTTACCTTGAGTTCGAGACAAAGTACTGACCACGTATTATGATGGAAGCAATCTAAATGCTAATGCTGGCTTTTGAATATTGTTGGCTCACGTCGTATGTTTGTTTAATTGAGAGAAAGTGGATTCTTAACTTTCATTCCTACTAAGCATCAAACAGTTGCAAACATACAAGTTGTTCGAGAAGACAGGTTTAAGCTTTATCCTTTTGTGCCAATAACAGTGCTATATAAAATATTGATGATTTCGTTAAATACAGTTTTTGACAGAAGATGAATTTAAGTTAGAGTGAGAAATAGAAATTATTTCTAGGTATATTTTTATTTTTATAGTCGACTACCATAATGCTTAATGATACATCTATCCATTATATTATATTGAGTGAATTGTAATTAGACTTCTTTATAAAAATAATATATTTATTGACGATTTCTACAAGGACAGGCATTTTAAACAACTATGTACATAACACAACAGACATTACATTAATTGACATCGAATTTCTCCTAAAAACATTTCTTCTCCGCGTTTTTAGGCAACGTTCGCTAAACACATATAACGTTTCCATTCTATTCTTATTACCTTTAAAAATATATTGGAACCAAACGATTTTTTATTCATTTCTTTTAGGGCCAAACGATTAGTTTATTTAATTAATTATTTTAGAAAATATTTCAATAATAATCTTAGAATTGATAATTTTACAAATATAAATATATTTTTGGAAACAAATAATAAAACTACATATGGAGGGTTGAGAGTTAAAGTGAACAATGTTCATGCTTTTCCTCTTTTGTACTAATGTTGCCATGGTAGTGTAGAAATATTGAAAAATTTTCTGTATAATAGTGATTCAGCGTCATAGTTCAATTTGTATTTGTTTTGGTAGCTAATATAAAAAATAAATATTATGGAATAAATTTTCGAAGTGTAAAATATTATATAAAAAGGAATAAACGCAAGATACAACTTTTAGCTCATAAGAACTTACTAATTAGTAATTTGAATAAAAATTTCTTAACGAATAAAGTATTATAAAAGTAGAATTTGAACGTTCGGTTAATTTTAAGGCATATATAAAAGAATTCCGGTATATATAAAATAAGTTTTCGGCTATTTGCTTTAAATGTGCTAATACCATGCTAAGCAGAGAACCAAACATATTTCATTTTCCATTTATGGAGAAAGAAAAAAATTGTTAAAAATTATATGACAGAAATATACAATTAACTATTTGAGTATCACAATGGCGTTGCGATACAAATATCGGTGCACTGTATTGTGTGAAGCATGATGTCTTCTTTATAAAATTAAGATATTTATCGGCACTTTTCACGAAGACACACATATTAAACAACTATGTACATCGCACAAAATACATTCACTGATATAGAATTCATCTTAATAACATTTTTTCTTCTGAGTTGCTAAGCAACGCTAACTATATAAAAATATAAAAAAAATATGGCGTTGCCATTCTATATTTATTACCTTAGAAATGTCTTGATGCCAAACGATTTTTAAATTAATTTCTTTTACGGCCAAATATTTTTATTTAATTAATTTCTTCTCAAAAAGTATTTTAAGAAGTTGGAATTAATTATTTCTTACAAATATCACATCGGCTAATAAAATATTGAATAATAATTCCTCATATTAATATATCTATTTATAAATTCAGACCATTTCAATCCGCTCTTTAAATTTAATCAGAAATAAAAATGTTTATCCGTTTTCGAAAGGAGTAACATAAAATAATACAGAAATTTTCCTTCTTAATATTTTTTTTATATTTTAAAAGAGAAGTCTTGCAAATCTGACTCAAAGTAATATGTTTTTGTTTATTGTCGGTGAAATTTGTCTGTTTTTAAAGAAATTCGACACCTTCACTTCCAAAGGAAGAAAAGTAATTCCAAAAACAAAAACTATTATATTTAGCTTTGAAAAAAAGCTAAATAAAACATTAAAATGAAGTCTATCGGAATATTTTCAAGCAGTTTCCGAATCATTTAAAATAAGTAATGTTTTATATAAGGAGAACAAATCTGAGAAATTTCGTCGTTTTTCAATTCAAACCTAAATTTTTATTTGTCATGTCATAACACAACGGGAAATTAAGCCGTTATGACGGTCAATAATTTAATTTAGCTTCAAATTTCATTACTCATTATTGCTATGATTTGGAATTCCAAGAATAAAATCTTTTCAGCATTTATTTTGAAAACATTTCAAATAATTAATTTTGTTTATGATTTTATTAGTTCCAGAACATTTAAAAATACCTCATTCACTCCTCAAACTTATTTAAAAGATATAAATAAACAGGTTACGTACTCAACCGACGGAATGAAATATAACCTTTTAAAGTCAGCCGCAATCTTTTAATTACACACCTTAACAACTAAAATACAAATAAATGAATGTTAGGAGATTAATTAATTAAAATAATTTCGCCTTCAAATAGTGGTAAAATAAAAAAATAAATGTGGTTTTGTAAGCTGTTAAAATGTAAGTAAATAACTGTTGAATCATAACTGCTTGCCTCTCTGTAAATAGGACGTCAATATTTAATAAGTACCTTGTTTTCGTCATACTTCACAAGTATTTACTACCTTCATCTCAGCTTGAAGGAGAAAATCACTACATTTCAATTAATTATTGCGTCTTCCGAGTATTTTAATCCCTGCTTTTCAAAAGAGATTACGGTCGGAAGCACATTAAAATGAAATTATTTGCTTTCCTCTTTTTGATTTTCTCTTTAAATGTTAGCCTTAGTGACACAAGCAATACACAAAACATTCTTTTTTTTGGAATCGGAATTAATTGTATTGAAAAAAATTATTTTTGGTAAAAATGAAAACTATTATTTTTTATTTGTTTGTCTGTGCTTCGAAAAATGACTCTGAAAACCTTTTATTAACAGAATTTTTTTTTATGAATGCAATTTGTACAGAGATTGGTTGGAATCAAAATTTGATTCAAATAAATTTTTTAACCTTGAAATAGCTAGATATGCTCCTATTTGCACTTGTATTTGTATAAATTATATATTTATTTTATAACCAATATATTATAAACCTAATTATTAAGAATTTTGAAAATTTTAAATGATATGTGTTAATATAAATTGCATTGAAATTGGCAAGATATACTTGTATAAAGATAAATATTAAAATTTCTCAGACATTTTGTGAGAGATTGCATGTTTAATCTCTTTTATTCATTAATATTTACTGAAACATTTGTACGTTAAAATGAACATTTTTTGTTATATCATAAGGTGTTATTGCTTGTTATAAAGGATTGGGAGACTTAAAGGTTGATTGCAGACACTGCATCTAACAAAGATTCAAATGAAAACTTTAAACGCATTTTACGGTTTTACATAGTGTATTTTTTCATATTTCTTTATTGAGAACTAAACTCGCTCATACTAGAGTTGCACCAAAAGTAATGTAAAAGTTGGCACGATTTTTTATTGATTGACGCACTTCGTTCAAATTATGTATGTTAAAATGGCAACACTCCCTCTATAAACCCTTTCAGGTAATTAATGGACCCCAAGCAGAAGCAATGGGTCTGTATTGAAATTTTGACAGAAGAATGGTGAAGGATTCACAGAATGCCGAACGACATTCCCAGAATGCAGAATGTTTATTTTATTGCCCACGCCGACCCTGTTTACCCAAAGGGTGTAAAGCACGTGACGAGTCGGCTTGAAGAAAAATTTCAATTAAAATAATAAGTAATACAATACAAAATAATAGAATACAATATAAGGTTTATGTGGAGTTTACGGTACCCACTTACTTCATTCCTCTTAGGATCGTCAACTCTTTTCCACCAAGAACGGCGATGAGAGAACATTTATTTTGGATGCGTTTAGATGTTTTCAACGAGTGACAAACTCGCATGCGGATAAACTGATCTTTTCATCGGTGTTTTGTTTATCAGGCTATATTGTGCCACGTTTCGATTGGACTGTTTTGTTCAACTCTTTGATATGATTGGTCGATAAATTCAAATTTGAATAAAACTTCGTTTGTAATTCTTCGGATTGAATATCGGTTCAGTACCGTATATGTTTATGTGTGTTTCGTTTCTGAATGAATAATCGAAGCTACGAGTAATCCGCAATGCAGAAAGTGAAGCTGCTTATATCTTTAAGTTAAAAAATTTGGCAGGTACACGTTTGAAATGCCACAGGCATTGCGTGTGGAAATTCTAGTTTTCGGAAATTCTAGTTTTTAAAAAACTTAGATTCCTAACATTCAATGAAAACGCGAAGCTACTAGTTTCCTGCTATGCTGATGTTAGATGCTCTTAGGTTAAAAAATTTGCCCGGCACACGCTTAAAAGCCGCAGGCATTGCGTGTTCAATCTCTCGTTTTCAGGTGACTCATGCACAAGAGAGCAATAAAAATCGCACTGCACATCCAAAACAGTATTTGGCGACGGAAATGAAATTGTGCCTAGAAAAATTGGCAAGAAACAGGTGCGTTCCGTAAACTCCATATTCACCGAATTTAATACAAAAAAATAAGTAAAATAATAGAATAAAAGTAATACAATTCAAAATACTAATGTGAATATAAATATAATAAAAAACAAACAGCAAATATAAAAGGTAATTAAAAATATAAATAATATATAAATACAAATAAGTGTAATAAATAAAGAAGCATAAATAAAATAAACAAGAAATGAAAATTTTATAAAATCTAATAAATAGTAAAAAATAAAAAACGAAGTCTGAGATATAATTAAGAGAAGAGAGACAGGTAAAAAAATCTAAAAATAAATTGAAAAAGATGAAAAAAAAAACAGCAAAACAATTTCTATAACATAATTTAGAGGAAGAAAAGCCGCTACAAATAAACAGATTTTGTAACATAATTTAGAGGAAGAAACGATACAAAAACCCGGATTTTGTAACACAATTTAGAAGGGGAAAAATAAAGAAAGTCAGCTAACAATTTCTATAACATAATTTAGCAACAATTTCTATAACATAATAAGGTAAGCTAATGATACACTTGGAAAAGTCTATTGCTGAATGTTTACGGAAATGACACGATTTACAACAGCAATGTCTGCAGATGAAGGTATCCACTTTGCATGCACTTTTAGACGCATTAAGTCTTCCGCAATCTTCTGCATGACGTTCTGATCGTAGAACAGTAGTACATCAAGCAGACGAGCACACACAAAAAAATCGTTCACTCTCTAATGTTTCGTAATAGTTGTCTCAGACGATGGTCTCCCACTTGGTTTTTCATAAACGTTTGTTTCCCCTTTTTTTTTAAATTTCACCGATCTGTGCGCATTATTTTTGTCAATAATGTTATCAGTAAACATTCATCTTTCTTCTGGTGTGTAGGGCAGCCTTCTCCTTTCCTTCGTCAAAAATTCAATGACTTTCCTTTGCTTTTGGTTGGAACTATTAGTTACCTATAAGAGTTCATAGAGAAAGAGTTGCTCTATAAACATACAGAATTGCATGCACTTTTAGACGCATTAAGTCTTCCGCAATCTTCTGCATGACGTTCTGATCGTAGAACAGTAGTACATCAAGCAGACGAGCACACACAAAAAAAATCGTTCACTCTCTAATGATTCGTAATAGTTGTCTCAGACGATGGTCTCCCACTTGGTTTTTCATAAACGTTTGTTTCCCCTTTTTTTAAATTACACCGATCTGTGCGCATTATTTTTGTCAATAATGTTATCAGTAAACATTCATCTTTCTTCTGTTGTGTAGGACAGCCTTCTCCTTTCCTTCGTCGAAAATTCAATGACTTTCCTTTGCTTTTGGTTGGAACTATTAGTTACCTATAAGAGTTCATAGAGAAAGAGTTGCTCTATAAACATACAGAATTTCAACAACGCATACATCTTGCAACCCTTCGTGGGAGGGGCTGGTGTATGGTGTACGCCAGGTCGTTTTCTCCACCCTTTTCTTCAAATTTCCATCCATTTTTCTTAGTTAATTTCTTTAATATGTTAAAGAACCATAACACAGAGGAATGAAGAAATGAGACAGATAAAATAGAAAAATAAAAGAATGTATTCGGCATACATAGAATAAACAAGCAATCCCCCACGTAAGGACTCCAATTTTTCGTCGATCATGAATTTGTCACCAATTGCAAAATTTCTGATAACCTTCAATGAAAGAGTCGAAAAATCCTCTCACTGTACATAACTTATGAGTTCTGTGTCTGTGTCCCTCTCCAAGAGTCACAATAAATTTCCTTTGCATACTTGGAGGTACTCAGTTTGCAGACGTGACGCGAGCGAAAAAAATGCTTAGAATGGAAGATGGAAGTCGACTGAACTAATCGGTTAGACTCATTAGTTCAGTTGATGGGATGATCCCATTAGCTCGGGGGATGTTCCTATTCAGTTAGGGGTGGAAGATAGGTCAGGAAAGGGCCTCGAAAATTCACATCAAGAAAACATTTATTGGCGTACTCCGTCAGCCAGCACCCCTACTAAGGACCTCCTATTTAAAAGAGTTACCCCTTCTACTTAAAAGAGTTATGCTAACTTTTGCCTTAATTTCTGTACAACTCACGTAATTAAAATAAGCATTCGGTTATTTACAATTAATTTATTTTGCTTCAAATAATGAGAAAAATGAAATTACAATCACCAAATAATTCATTATGAAATGATTTTTGTGGAAATCTATCCTATTAAAATTCGAAGGTAAACAAACGTATGTATGTATGTATGGCCTTCTATCTTCTCACGAACCGCCGAATGGAGAAGCGCGCGGAAAGTACCAAAAGATGGGGAATAATTCAAGGAATCCATTTCGGCCATTTAAATATCGAAATTTTAATTAGTGAAAAAGATATTAATTAAAAACTAATTTACAACAATACTTTTCATTGTTTCGGATACTTTATAACAATACTTTTCATTGTTACAGCGGAATTCAAAATTTATTTTATTGTTGAAGTCGTTTACTTTAAAGAACATTGTTACAACAACAATAAAAAAGTGACACTGACAGAAATAAAAAAAATGTATTATTGCAATATGGAAACCTGAACAATGCAACAAGTCAATGTGGATAGAGTTTTGTGTGGGTTTTGGTAATTGATATAAAGAAACAGGGAAAATTAAATCGCTCATATAGGGTTTTTACTAAAACTATTGTTTTCTATGAGGTTTCACTTTTAGATTTCATGTACTCAGTGCATCTTGCTTCATGTGCATATAAACTGGAGGCGGGCATATGAAAAAATACGGATTCCGATCAACGCTGGGTTATCTCATTCCTTCCGTACTCAAGTCAGACAAAAAATAATTCTGGAATCGTAATTTTACAAAATAAAGATTATTTTTGCGATTTTTTAAAAGTATATTTTGAAGCCTTTACGCTGACGGAATGATTGAACCGCTCTTTTTTTCCTTATTTATTTAGGAGAGAATGTTGGGAATGCGTCACATGACCTCACTTTTTCTCTCCGTCAAGGAATGACGCATTATTCGAGATAGCCCGTGCAACGCCGGGTCACGTAGCTAGTATTAATATAAATGCTGTTTTGTACTTTAAAGTATTGAGCCTTACTTGTCATCAGTTTCAAATATTTTATTCTGATTTATATTTTATTTTATAAGCATCTGAATTCTGGTTAAGAATGTTTTATTTCAGAATATTGCAAATACATGTTTTCATAATAATTAATACAAGTTCTATAACATTGTTTCAACAGAATCAAATGGAGACAAAAAGTCAAAATGTTATCAGTAATAGAAAAACACAGACAATATGAAATAAATTATAAGCAAATTTTAAAGCACCCAACCTTTTAAAAAGTCAAAAGACATGATTTCATCTTTCCAAATTTGTTTTCTTTTCCAGTCTTATTAATTTATATGAATACTCTCCATTTATTTTTAATCAACAGTTTTACATTTTAATCAACATACTTCTTTTATATTTTTTTGTATTCATTTATTTTCCCAGAACAAATTTTTAAAAGGTTTTCGGTAGTCAATTACGGTTGAAGAAAAAGGAATTTATGAAAACTTAATTGCAAATAACTTAAAAACAGACTATGCTTTATTTTTGTTTGTAGTACTTGAGTTTGGAATAGACTATTTTCAGCTTTAAGATCTGCATTTGTTTTGTTTTTTCTTTATCAATTTTTAATTTGATAATTTTGTCTCTGTTATTAATTCTATGTGGCAATAAAACACAAAATTCCAAAGCCAATTCTACTTAAATAAATGCTACAAAACCAAGAGCTTACATTGCAATTAAATGTTGCATGTGTTGAAATACATTTTAATGAAATATTATCTCTAACATAAATATTAATAAGAAATTTTATGTAATTATTAATAACAAATTTTCACGGAACAATGGTGTTTTCAGAAACTCTTTTCATATAATCAACAATACGTCAACGTATTTTATAGAATTGAAGTAAGTATTTTGAACGAAATTACTTAATTGAGTTGTAACAACGATGCTACCATGAAACCAATTATTTCATAAATAATTATTAAAGAACTGTATAATCACAACAAAGATATAAGAGCTATATTGAATTCAGTGCTCTAAATTCTAAATTTAAACTTTCTGAGCAAGAGGAAGACAAATTTCAATAGTAAATCGATTTGAATATGAAATTCTTATATATTTCGAAAATTCCTGTGATTGGATTTTCCTTTAGATTTACGCAATCTTTGCACAACATTTTGAATTATATATTTAATTTATAACCATTTTTCTTTAATTAACAATATTTCATATCTATAAAAAAACAAATAATCTAAATACCCTTGCTTACAAAAGTGGAAATTTAAATCCGTAATTTTTTTTCAGTAATTACTTTGCTGAAAACAGAAAATTCTTACATTATGTTGTACGAATTTTTTCATTTTTTTTATTTCAACAAAGAATGATGGCATATAGCTATTATCCAGAAGAATTTTACTCCACCCCATGTCTATTACAACATGTAGCAGAACGAAAAAGAATGAAAAAGCAAATGAAAAGCATTAATAAATAAAATGTATATACATTTTTTTTCTGCAGAGACACTCCCACGCTTATATATGATTCATTCCATCTCGATGCTGACATTAGAATGTCCGCTTCGAGACAAACCCTTAGGGACGTGGGGGAGGAAGCCCATGAGAATTAGGGGACGGCATTTCTTTTGGTATGTTGAGATAATTGGGTTCTATTGCCTTCAAAAAGTTGGGATGAACTTATTTTGTATGCAATGTATTTGCAGTTGCTCGTCCTATGTCTTATCCTTGGTAGTCCAATATCGTAGTTCAAAGTAAATTGTCTTAACACAAAATACTAATTTCAGAACCATAATATAAGATTTTCCACTTAAATTTTTGATAAATACTTGAAATAAAATTATGTTTCAAGACTGCTGAAGAAATCAATAAAGTCGATACATGAAGAAGTGCCTATTTAATTTTGGAACCTATTGCATATCTTGCGCGAGGAAAAAAGAATGTGACGTCAACTCAAAGTGGAAGGCAATGCTGACGCACGGAGTTACGTTTGCAATAATGACGGTCACGTCGAAACTTATATCATTTATATTTTTTTCAATCAATACAGCTCTCATGCAAGCTTTGATTGTAGATTTTTAAAATAACTATATAATCCCCCGCAGAGTATCTGCCCTTCGATATATGCACACCATGCATTTTCAGCCAAGTTTCCAAAATTCTGTTTAATGCAAACTTTAATTCTTAATATATCATGTTAAATTATTTCTCTTTTACCTATCTGTATAAACATTTCTCTTTTGAGGCTCTCAGAAAAACGTTTTATTTACCTGTAGGAGTTGGCTAAATCTATACTGCCCTCCTAAGCTTAAAAGTCGTATCTCAATGTTCAGATTTTTCCTACTTAGTGATGATTGGGAGCAGCTCACAAACGTTACATTTTTTCTTTAGTGGTTTTCCACTATTTCTTAATAAGATAGGCCTTTTTGCGTAGGAATAATGTCGGGTAGCACACAAACATTACTAAGTAGGAAAAATCTGAAAATTAAAAAAAAAATTGAGATACGCCTTTTAAGCTTAGGAGGGCAGTATAGCTATCGATAGGTGACATGATTTCATTTTATAATGTAAACAAACAAGTGCAATTTTATTTGAACCTTCTTTTCAACGTGTTGAATCTCAACCGTTCAGTTAAATATTAAAGAAACAATGAAGAAAGATTAAGTCAACGCGCAAATAAATTCATTGAAGAAAGTTTTGAAAAGTGTTCAGGAAGAATGAGAAATAATTCGTTTCAAAATGCTCAGCGTGCTGGGTAGGCTTAAAATTACGGTGCTGTTACCAAAATGGAAATAATTTCTTTTAGGCGATTATTCGCCAAATCCTAAAACGAGTGTGTTTTCCTGGTGAACTTTATAATCCTTGGCGCGATTATGGCATGGTTTAAAACCTGCAACCGCTTGCTTAATTCTTACAGATTTTTATTTCGGATTCCCTTTATATACTTTAAAACTCTCATTTACTACTTTTTGAAGTTTCATAATTTTCCTTTTTAGTTTCATTTAAATATTCAATTTGTCACTAAATTGTTTATAAAATCAAGAAAAAGACCTTCTTCAAGGCCAGAAAATTTATTCTGTGCTGTTCTTATTCTGAGGGGGGAGGCGTGAGATTTACTGCTCACAGAACTACTAGTTAAACCTATTATAAATAAAAGGGTATCTCTAAATCCCTCGCGAATGGGGAGCACTCTGATGTACCGTTACCGCATGACACTTCTTAACTTTATTCGTTGTTCAATGGGCGTGGTGACCTAGTGGTAAGGTTGCGGCTTTGAGACAAGAGGGCTCCATGTTCGAAACCCTATTGTACTGAATATCCGCTATGTTGCACGTCAAATCATACGTAGAGGGTCAGACGTCCTCTCTCTGGTGTGGTGCGGAAGTTTGGAGAGGGAAGACCAGCTCAGGTGTCGTCCTCGTCATCTGACCAAGGTTCCAAATCGCGAGATCAGGCCCTCGTGTTACTTCAAAATGGGACGTTAATGTAACTAAACTAAACTTATTCTTCGTCCACAGTGTTCAGAAACGCCATTACATTTTTACGAAAATAACATCATACTGGTACGAGATTATTGCAATCTCGAACCGATACTATTCACATGCCCTCATAAAAGGTTTAAATTTATGTGGAATTCTCAAAACCTTTCTATTTCTTTGATACAATCTGTATTTTGTCTCACATTTTTTATTCCATTTTCTTTAATGCTGTAGCCGAAATCAAATTAACTAACTGTATTTGTTCATTTTACGGATTTGTAACTTAGTATCTCTAAATAGAAAGAAAAAAATATCAATATATTTCAAAACAAGATTGAAAAAAAAATGTAACACAAACACCCCTTCATTCCATAAGTCATAATGTAAGAAATATACAATTACATATAGAAACAAATACGAAAACAGAGAACTGCATAAATATTTATTCAATTTATTTTAACCAGAACTAATGGATGATGATGATACTGTGCGATTATAAATCACCGTAAAGTAATGATTCACAAAATAAATGCAATCAGCTAAAAGAAATACTTTTTCTTTCTTGCTGAAAAAAATGATTTTGAGGCTTATTTCTTTTTCTTTTGAGTTGTATAAGGCATTTTCAACACTGAAGGCCTATTGATTTTTATGAAACAATTCCTATTTATTTCCTATTACTATTTTAACTTATCAATTATGAAGAAAACGATTGCTTTCAGAGGAGAAAACAAAGTGTAATTTTTTTGGATTACAGTAACATAAATGTGCTTATTTCTGCTTCTACAATTAACGTATATATAAAAGAGCGAATTCGACAGATTATTTTATTCATGCTATTTGAAGGCATAAAATACATTTCAGCTTTAATTAACATAGCAACATCTTGTATCATCCAACTCTTTCTTTCTTTGCATTTGAAAACTAAGGCATTAATATTTCGTTACTTGAGCATAGAAGCAAGAATTCTAATTATAAAACCATGCAACATTTAAAAAAATATTAACTGGTGGTTTTTCGTCTTAGGAATATCGTAAAATAAGGGTCTTTTCAATTTTATGATGTTTCATTGTTTTTTTAACTTTAATTTTTTCAGTCTTATAGTGCTATAATTGTTAGTACTTGCAGTACTATAATTACTGACATATATATGGAAGTAGGTCACAGACTTGGAGGTGATAGTTTAGAATACCCTGCGTTAGCTGGTACAGATTAGTTGAGAAAATTTCTAATGCCAGACAGACGGATTGATAATATTTTTCAAGATACCATCTCGACTACGAGGATGATAAGTTATCATAAAGGTTGGAAGTTTGTTGATCACTCGGAGGTACAATAATGGTGTCGCAGCTGGTTTGGTTAACATTTCAATCGCCGAAGACGTCATGTACCTCCTTTTGAGGGCTCCATGCCTGAGAATCTGGTATTCAGTCATTCGGTCAATCAATTGCACCAGGTGTCCCTGTTAAAGGACAGAAAGAATTTTCCTTATGCTTCCCTAGTTGATAACCACATTACAGGGATTGCCATTCAGTCAGCTCAGGCAGATGTAATGCAGTCGTCAAAAATATTAAGCTATTATTAACATTTAGCCACATGTTGTCAGTACAAGTAAAGGTAGTTCCGGGCATTAGGTCCAGTTAAAGTGTAAAGTTTCCCTGCACTTTTGTTCATTTAGGTAGCAGCTCTGTTGTTCATTTTTGTAACGGTAGTATTATGCATCTCTTTATGTATCTGCGCTATAGTCAACATTGCTATTGTATTTATCTAAATACTAATAGTTCTGTGTACAGTAGACCTCGCTCCCCTCCAAATGAAAACAAAACTATGATTTTCTCTTCATCGCATCTTTTAAAAGCTTAGAAAATGCTATTCATTGTAAAGACAGCATTGTTTGTAGGGACACTGAACATCATAATTTGACTCTCTAGGAGATACGCTGGTGTACAAAAGTTTAGCACCATTCTTAAGGTTCGACAAAATTGGAGATAATATGGATACAATGGTTCGCAATCAGTTGCGGGGAGCCGTGGGACAGATAGTAGTCGGAGCTCACATTTTACAGTGAAAATGTCGTCATGATGGCATTTAGGGAGGCGGCCAGAAAGTGATGAAGGCGAAACGGAATTTCGAATCATCCAGTTTCAGAGAAAGCTGATAAAGAGATGAAACTTGTATCAATGATTTCGTTTGATTGCATAATATTTACCTGCTTTTTCGTAAATATAGCACGAATATTCGGGAAAATATAAAGGTTAAATATAAATCTTGTTAATAGCTGTTTTTCCTGTTTAGTTCCATTTAATATTGTTTTTCTCTTTTCGTGAAAAGTTCTTCGGTGATTCTATAAAACGGTTCATACTATAATGTAAGGCTCGTATTATTTTTAAAGTTCATTTTGGTAATAAAGGAATGAGTATCAACGAAACATTAAGATTATGACATCCGAGTTGTAAATAAACGCAGTTCGCGTATCGCTATGTATCGCTCTATATCGTTATCCGCATTTCGCTAAATAAATATTATCAATTTTTATAGTCTTTGAATATCTTTTAGTTCTAAATTTATATTTAAACTCATTCATCCTCTAAACTATTTCTTTTATACCTTATATGACGCAGTCTTTAGGATTTTGTGTAGCTGAAGCAATTTGCTTTTTTTCTTCAGTACAGTGGCCAATGATCATTGAAATACGGTCAGAATGGGGTATAGTAAAAGGAGCTTTTTCCAAGAGAGCGTCTTTTGCGTAAATGTAATCTACTAAGCTTTCGTTCCTCTTAAGTTTACGATCACTTTGATGTGCTAAAAACTCTTGCATTGTAATGAGCCTTATAAATCTTAATGTGATAGCACCTTTCCACTCAGATCAGTCATTCTAACGGTAAACAGATTGTCGATTTTTAACTGATCCGACAAAACGTGAGATAGCATTTGTCAATTTGAGTTCATTTGTCCAGTTTACTAGTTTTGAAATTCTTTCAACTTCTGTTATCCACTCAGACGCATTATCCATTATATTTCCTTGAAATATTTGAATATAATTTGCCGTATCGTTAGTTGATGTAATATGTATTACATTTGGGGAATTTGTTTCTCGTTCTAATAATGGTTTTTGGTATTCCATTACCGTAGTGAGAACTGAAGCAATATTTGGAGCAATTTATGAAGAATGTTATGGAAGTTGGCGATTTTTTAATATATGAACTTGCACCTGTAGTTGTTGGATTTCGTTCAATAAATCAGCGCTGTTCGGAATTTGGTTTCAGAAATTTCATATGCTTTACTAATTCAGCAGCATCTCTAGCTCTTTTACATGTCTTATCTTTAGACGGCCTATCGAAATATTTTTAAAAAGATGGCACCAAAAAATTAAAGAAAAAATTTTATTCTTAAATTAGTTATTTTAAAAAATCGAGAAAATTTCACTATGAAATAAGCATCAAATTAAAGTAACTTTTCCAACTCACTTCTTTAGACCTAAGAACTGGAAACTGGAACTCAAAATAACTTCGTGATAAATATTGCAATTTGGCCAAAAAAGTATATATAGAACTTCAAGAAGCACTTACTAAGCGAAAAACTGTCGTTGCTGTGATAATCAGACGATTTATAAGGGAGATCGCAATTCATGTCAACAAGCATCCGATAATTCCATTTAGGCTTAACAATTGCAGGCGAGTTTATAAAGTTCTTTAAATTGCCGACTGCGCCATATAAGGTAGGAAAAGAAGTGGTTTAGATGTTGAATGAGTTTAAATATAAATTTAGAACTAAAAGATAGCCAAAGATTTTAAATGTAGATAACATTTATTTAGTGAAATGCGGATAGCGATACATAGCGGTAAGTGAACTATATTTATTTATATCTCTGATGTCATAATCTTAATGTTCCGCTGCCATTCACTCTTTTATTACAAACT
>BGPR01000591.1:208671-234957 GCA_013235015.1 Araneus ventricosus
GTCATAATCTTAATGTTCCGCTGCCATTCACTCTTTTATTACAAACTAAATTAATTAATAAAATAATTATATATAAAAAAAAATAATTATTACGTAACCGAATTAAAATAAATAGAATTAAAGCATATACACCGTTTTCTATTGCTTCAATAAATATTTCTACCAAATATGAAGGAAATTCAACAACGCATTTGGTATATATGGCGCCTCCATCGCCTTTAACATTTTGTTATAAAAAGTATATCTATGCAAAGAGTTTAATTTTTATTCCAATACATAAGAATGACAATTTTCAGATAGGTATGTTTTATACAGATCTTTCTGTTTCATTGAATTAAAGGGAATTAAGCTTAAAGAATGAAATAAAATAATCAAAGTTCTCTTAAAATGAAATACAGTGATGAAATTCCCCATATTTATATGGTTTAAAAATTTGGAATTGTATATTTATCAGTAAATTTAATTCCATTCTCAAGAGTAGTTCGCATCATATTTGTTAGAATTAATAGAATAATTTATTTTAAAATTGTATTGTTATAGATATAATTAAACCAGTTCGATCGTTAAAAATGTTCTTTTGAATTTTTCTTTTCACACCGTTAATAGAATTTTCTAACAAAATATGTACTTTAATTTAATTCTGCGTCATCTCTTACATTATAAAGAGAAATCATTACACGTGCGATAAAAATTCAAGAACAATGACTATATTATTATTACTTCGTAGCTGTCTACCTTTATTAATTTTTTATTCTCCTAGAAAATTAATGTTAAACAATCTTAAGAAAGAAAATTGGGAACCGAATTATAATTTTAAATTAGATTCTTCTTTATTTAAGAGGCAAGCAATCTATACTTTATTTACACTTCAACTTAAAATACAACGGTCAGATAAAATGAGAGCAGTAGCAATATCAGCATCTAAAATCTTATTGCATGATCAAAGACTAGATGAAGATAGCATGACTAAGTACAGCCATTCAAAGCAAATTAATATTTATTAAAAGAAATCCTTGAACTTCAAGAAAATTAAAATATATTATTTAGTTTAAGTTTGCGTCGTCTTTCAATGGCGTATTGTGATAAAATAATGTGAGATGTTTGGAGCTTGATTGTAAAAAATCTGTAGTGCCGAGTATAATTAAATTCGGCCTACGTACTATTCCAACCTTGAAATATCGATTTATGTAAAAAATAAATAAACCATTTAGTTCCAATTTACACCATTAATTTCTATATGGAGATGTACATGCTGTTGGCGAAGTCAATTAGCCTAAAGAATTAGAGGACTCAAAATTTTCGAGGCAAATTTTATTTCGGCAACGTGGATACGTGTGGTTCAATGAGTTTATACTGGTCACACGCCGTACGCATTCCTTCAAGATGCATCACGTTCATGAATAATGCATTCAGGAAGGTCTACGGCAACATTTTACAGACAAACAGATACATACTAGAAGACTTGTGCCCGTCTAAGACGGATTTTTAGCTTGACAACAATATCACAGATTTACTAACGAAAGCTGTTCAAGAAAATCTCATGTAGATTGCTAAAATGCGTAAGAAATAAAAAAAAGCATGAAAAACAGAATTGATGAATCAACTGACACTAACTCTCGTTTTGCTAATAATTTTATTTGTAACAATTACTTTCGTTTTGTCAGAGTAAAATTAATGCAAAATCCGCTAACAGAAAAAAATGCCTTACCAAATACAAAATTTAAAAAATGATGAATTGATGAATGCAAATCTTTAAATTAAATGAGCCTTTTTCAGTGTAAGAACGGCCAAATCAAAAGTAATCTCCAAATCTTTATAACATTTAAGATAAAAACTTTCCTCTTAAATATTCAATTCAAAAATTCAGTGCGTAAAATGAAGAAAATATCGGATGCCCCATTGGAATAGAGCGACATCAAAATTCTTTCTCTTTCAAACATAAGGGAAATTCACTTCTTCTCTCAAAAACCTCAATGATAGCCTGCACTCTCCGAATTCTAAGAAACCCTTCTGCTGTTTCCTAAACCCTTCTGGTTGGGAAACGAAGAAAACGCTGCAGGTGTGAAATAAATCACACTGCGTCTAGTCTGAATCTCTTTTGGCACCTACCCACGCCCAAAATCCTGAACGTCATTTCCATGCCTGGTCAATTCTAATGTAGATAATCAGCCCTACATCTCCTTTCAGGAGGCCACCGTGTTCTCCGGATCCATTTCCCTGTAAATGTTTTGCTGAGCAAATCATCTGAAAAGTTACAATGGTGACGTTGAAAACATAATAATCTTGAAGGGTTGCTGCAAGTTCGACAAATCAACGCAGACTTACAACAGATAATCATTTTGGATGAATTATTGCTAACAATAAACGAACATCATTGTAAAATGTTCACAGAAGGATAATTAGATTTTGTTCTAGATTTCTAAATGATTAATACGAATGTTTAGTTCAGTTATATTAACGTCTCGTTTTGAAGCAACACGAGGGCTATTTTGGGACGGACCTCGCAATTTTGAAACTTGGTCAGATGACGAGGACGATACCTGAGCTGGAGCCCACCTCTCCAGACTTCCGCGCCACACCAGCGTGTTGACGTTTGGCCGCTATGTATGATTTAGCGTGCAACAGGCCCAATACGCGGCGGATCTTCAGTGGAATCGGGTTTCGAGCCTGGAACCGTACGGCCCCAAAGCCGAGACCTTACCACTAGGCCACCGCGGTCATATTAATACGAATGATATCTCAACAGACAGAACACATCACAGACCTTATCTTCTGAACTTATCATCAGTGTTTAGGAAATACTAAATATGATGCCATCCCTGAAACGAGAGATTCTTGTAAAGATGATGATTAGACGAAAGTTGAGAATCAAATGGGAAAAAACATGTTCTTTCATAAATTATTAACTAAACAAAAGGAGTTCAGTCGTGCATACCAGACTATGTCTCCGAAGGGTTAACATGAGGACAGACGTTTTCATGTTCTTAAACACTTGAACACACTTGTTAGATTTCTTCTTCGAAAAAATAAAATTTTCTAATCGATATTTAACTCACTTCTTGATGTGTTAGAAGATTAAGATTTTGTATGTTCGTGTACTCTGTATGGTAATACACCATATTAATATATTAATAGTAATAATTATTTATTGTCTAAGTGTTCAACATTAAATAAACAAAATTCTAATTCCGTACCAGTGGCGCCACTCGGTGGTGAGTTGGAGAAACAATTGATCTCAATATTAAAATGTAGAAGATAATACAATTTAAAGAAAATTATTTTTAGTAATCTAGTGAAACTACATTCTATCTATTTTTATTAAATTAATTTCAAAGTGAAAACAAAATTTAAAACAAACAAGCATTCAAAAACTAAAGATATCAGCCATTATTTATAGATTAAAAACAAGGGTCAATTGGATTGGATTATGACTATAATTGGATGGATGCGAGAAGGTATGGTCCGTCAGAAAAATATCTGAACGCTGCTCTTTATTTCGATACTAATACACAATAAAACTGTTAATACCAGCCTCAAGCACCGCAGAAATGTGTCCTCTGTAAAAGTATATAATAATTTTTCATCCAAGGGGTTGTCTTTATATTTAGGTTTACAGAAACTCAATATTTTCAAATGGAAACACCTAATTTTGAATGCTTTTCCAGATTCTCCAAATTAAATTGGCTCCAAAACATATAACATTTTTAAATTTTGAATAAACAGTTCATGAGATTTGAATAATTGCAATGTGAAATTCCTAATGTTAAATGACCATTTCGGGTTTTTCTATATATTTCAAAATGTAATGAATAGTTAAGAATAATTATTTTTTATATTAAAATACTTGATATACAAGACGATATTTTATTAATTTTTAAATTTATAAGTTAAAATTTTTTTAATAGAAACACGGAAACATTTCCATGCCAATCAAAAAAGCATGACCTAAAACCTCACTTTTTGAAATTTCAAACACTTCCATCAAGTAGTTTATAGGATATGCAGCAATAACCAGAAGCGTTCAGAACAGCCTTATTTTACCTTTCTTAAGGGGGCATTTTAACTTTACAAAAGTTTCGGTTTTATGACACATTGGCAAGATATTGCAAGAGGATTCGCTGGCAGATGGAAAATCTCTGTATCAAAGGGAAAGCAAAGCATGTTCTCCGATGTTGTTTTAGATTAAGAAAAATTGTTTTCTTTCTAAAATAAGTTCAAAATTGAATAAGAAAAGAAAGGAAAAATTAATACATGTAACAGATTCTACTCCTCTTACATTTTAAGAATCATTAAGTTTAAAGCACTAAAAGAAAATGAAAGGGGTTCATGTTTGTAGAAATGTTTTTTAAGATCTTATATTGAGAAAAATTCAAAGAAGCAAAATTCTTGTAAAGTATGAATTTACATATTGTTAAATGTATGAATAAATAAAACATTATTCCATGAAATAATATAGTAACTCCTTGTGTGTGGAAAACGAAGTGTTGTTAGACTTGGACTTTAAAGAATTGAAACAGAAGCTTTAAATGTTTCGATTAATTAATAATTTTATTTTAAGACTATACTATTAGAAAGCGATTAAGCATAAAAAATCAAAAGCATTGTACTAAGCAGCACATCAGTAGCATTGCCCTAATTTTTGTATAGTTTATCAAACAATATTTCAGAAAATAAGAATCTGTCATTTCTCAGCTGCCCATATTTTTTTATGTTTAAGATAGCTTTTTTTTAAATATTAATCGCTGAAATTATTCAGAATTTTTGATTATTTTACTATTATGCAACGAGAAGTAGAGAATGTAACTAAGGCTCAAATCATCTATCTTTATTAATATGGTTTCTTAATAGAATAAATAGGCAGATAAATGAGTCTCCAGCTTGGAATCAATATATTCACGATTTCATTATGGATAAAATGTGAATAAAGTAACAAGCTGTCATTAGCAGCGTCATAGATTCCATGAAGCATCGCATTATTGTGTTATAATTTAAAATTATGCATCTCGAATTCTTCTTTAGTAATATTGCTTTGCCCCAAACGGTAAACTTTGAAAAACACCAAATATTCTTAGAGAAAATTACTCTATTAACAGCTGAAATGAAAAGTTTTAACAGAGTGACCTATTTTTCATGTTTGCATGAATTGAAAGAGCCCCTTAATCGTTTTTCTTGTATATCTCCGGTAAATTTGAACCGATTTACCTCAAATTTTATATCTGGCGATTTTCATTATGCAGAATCATTTAAAAGATAAAACATTTTGGGTTACCATAGAAAATTTTAAGATGTGTCAAATATAAATATCTAGATTGTCCCTTACGGAAATGCGGTTCACATATTTTTAAAGTGGACATAGTCCAAAATTGAATGACATAATTTCCTTGAATTTATCTTTTATAGATTACGAGAAATCAGATGTGTTCGGATACTTTTTTGACGTACTGTACAAAAGTGAAATACAGTAGCAATGAGATTCATATATTATCAAATATTATTAAGAAACCTGGATGAAATAAGGAAAATTTAAGTCGAACAACTTGAAATAAACCCGATATGGCCAAATCACAAAGAAATTACTTCCGTTGGCGCTTCGACACCAGGGAATAAAACTATTCTTCCTACCAGAGAAAATTAAAAAGCCATTCTAATTAATAAGAATTGCCGTCTCAAAGTATTAACGCATGCGGGCTCTGAAGTGATATTTCATTCTCTCGGTATCTTTCGGATTCCGTAAAAATGAACTAATTTCTCTTTTATCGAAATTCACCAAACCTTCTAATTTCCTCAAAGGCCACATTACTGAGGCATAAAACGTCAAAGTGCAAATGATTTTTTACTGTTGGGAGGGATATGGTCCTCTGGGGTCTCTTAAACCCAACCCCAAAGACCAGCCGCAGAGATCTCACGTCGAACAATAGTTAACATTGTCTAGCGATAGTTGGAAAGGGTAAAGGAGGAAGAAGGAAAGTGCAAAATACAAAATAATTGCGTTATCACGAAGGGATTTATATGGTAAAATTATTGGCGATAAATACCTGGAAAAATAGCAGATGACTAATCAATGCTCAGATTCTGCTGTATTTTATCGAGCATTTTAGAGATCATAAATATGCGATATAGACACGAAACATTTACTTATCACTTAAAGGTGGACAGCGGTGACGTGTTAGTAAGGTCCTGAAGTCGTTAACAAATGGTTCCCGGTTTCAAATTCAGTTATATAAATGATCCACAGTGTTCTTTTCCTGGTATACGTTAAATCTTCCTTGGAGAGTTAAACGTCTATCATTTTTTCATTCATTCAATACCCAGGAGAGCCGACTCAACTTTAATGTTTTAGAGTGCAAACTGACTCTCCGGGAGGACAACATACCATCATACAGATAGACATGGTGAAAATGGAGACAAAATTTGCATCAAATATTGAAGGAAAATTTAAATTAAAAAAATTTAAACATTGTCGATTAAAAGAACAAAATGTAAATGATTAAAAATGTGATGACTTCAGATAAATTAAAAATAAATAATTAATTAAAATACACACATAGTAAATGGTAGAAATTACAGATGAAAAAACTAAGAAAGATATTTCACACTAATTTAAACAGAAGGAAATGGCACAATATAATTTAAACTTTGAAGCAGAAGAAATCCAACACAAATAAATTTTTTTAAAACATACAAAGAGTAAACAAAAACAATTTACAACATCAATTGGTGTGGCGCGGAATTATGGAGAGGCAACTGCCAACTTTGGGGACGCCAGGGCTCCAAATAGGTCAAAGTAGGCAACTGCCTATGGACCACGCAAATTTGGGGGACCCAGAGACCTCGAGATATTTTTGCGGTATTTTGTTAATTTAACTTTGTACTTTTATTTCATTTACAAGGAATAAGTACTTACACATAAAATTAAAGTTTAAAAGCAGACAATTCATAATTTATACAGGAGTAACTATTGATATGATTTATTTTAAAGCGTTTTATTAATGAAAAATTTACTCTCCAATTAAATGCCCCAATGCATTCGTTAATACCTTTCTAATACTGCATAATTTATGAAAATTGAACTACTTATGTAACAAATATGGAGAAAATTAGCTATCTGCGTTTTTTAAAAATCGTCTGCTTCAATTGATATTCTCATTTTAATTAAAAAACGTTTCAGACGATAAAAGAATTTTGGGTATCATAATTTTCTACACAAAAGTAGATTTTAAATCAAATATATTAGAAATGAAAGTATTTTAATTCCGAACAACGCCAGGCATAACAGATGGTTATATATAAGAACAGCATAAAATATCTGGTTGTGAAACATAATTAACGTAGTGGTGATTATTTGTAATAACCGATTTACCAGATAGACCCTAACATATACAATGTGGCATATTAAAATAACAATCATGTTTCAAAAAAGCTACGAAAAACAGTTAAAGTTAAAATGATTATCTTATTAACATAACTAATTACATTTACAAAATATACAGTTATTGAAAAAGTACGCCAATGCTATTAACTATCAAAATGTTGTTTTCGTTTATGAAAAATTAATCATGTCAAAAATTCCATTTGATAACTTCAATGATATATGTTTAAAAGATTTAAAATGTTTCAAATTATTTAAACCAACTGCATGTTAAAGTATCACATTTCCTGAAAAACCCAGACAATTCTAAAAAAGTCCTGTGTCATTTACTTTTTCGTGCTCCATGTTTGATAATTAGTGAAAGAAATAAAGTTCTGTAATGATATTTGGGAAACAGTTTAACGAAATCAACGGTTAGAGATAATTTCATAAGTGCCGAAATGAATTATTCCCTTAAATGACACTCTCGCCTCGAAATAAAAATTAGTCCTCTGTAAAGGACAATTTAACGCATTTTACAAAGGGATTGCCATCTAATAACGACTCTTCTTATCAGTTCTCTCCGATATTCATGCATCAGAAGTGCGCCAAATCGGCGTTATCGATTAGTATTGCCAGTGCGACCTACTTTGGCGACCGCCAATCAGCGCCAGGGAGTCATTATGGTTTTGGTCTTATCGTCAATTAATAACGGTGATTTATAACGCGTAATGGGTTTCCAATCGATTGGGTTTGGCGCTTCAACTTTCAGTTTCGTGGAACGTCTTTACAATTTTTTTTTCACACTTATATATTTTTTATTTCCTATTTATACCCCCTCTCACTATACACATACTTTTTTTTTGCTCATCGTCTCTGAGTATTTTTTGGGGTGGGTTCCATAAATCGATGGGAATATTGCGCGAAAACTGGGAAGCTATCATCTAATCGCCGAATATCAGGTTATTTACAATCAAAAAATGAATGGGAGCTAAATATCGTGTGAAAGAAAAAGCGATTAGGGGAAGATCATATATATTTTGAGCGCGGGAAATAGGACAGCAGTTCTTTACACATGAGAGAACATCTTGCCATTTAAATCTTGATTAAGGACGGCTTTTATTTCCGGAAAGAAGAACATTCTTCTTTTCATTCTGTGAAAGAGTTTTTCGTTATTTTCTCTTTATAGATCAAAATCTAATGATTGATTTTTTTATAATTCTTTTTTAAAGCTTTTTTTTCCTCTGAGGTTTTGAAGTAAAAGAAGTAAATAGAATGAACACTCAATTTTATTTTTCTAATTTCTAAGAACCTTTTTCTTGAAGTGGAATATAAGAAATGATTTGATGATTATCTGGCAATCATGAATATTTGATTGATGGCAAAAGATAAGCATTTTATTAACAGGTTGTTAGATACTATTAAAATTCTCAAAATAGCAGAAATTTGGAATCTAGAATATAAAAGAATCGTCTTAGTATATATTCTGTGCATTAAATTAAATTTCTTGATTAAATAGGATTTTGTTTTTCTCTTAAGGACATTCATTATTTTCTTTGGAAGATTTTTTCTTTATAATCATATATCAAAATACAATGAATGATTTTATTCATTAATTATGAAGTAAAACAAATATCGAATGCTCTATAAAGTTTTTTTATTACATAAAAAATTATAAAATGATTATCTGATTATATCATGGTTATATGTTCTTAGGTAATATTTATATAATATCAGCTGAAAGGTAAAAAATATAAGAATAAATATATATTGTCGCAAATGACTGTCTATTACTTGTAACAAAATGCTTGCAGTATGTTTTATGCATAATTTTATTATTTTTTATAATGATTGATTTTCGAAATTTTTCTTCGATTTATTTTTACATCAAAATATTAATTATTTTATGAGGCTCTATTCCATGTACATCTTTCATGACTAATAAAGTCATGGGCATTAAAACTAAAATTTTTCAAGTGTCATATTGGAATCCAAAATGTGGATTCATTCCTAACCGATATTCATAAATATTTGGTCAATTGTAATGAATAAAAATCATATCAAATTATGGCTAAGACTTTGTAAAAAATGATCTTTTAAAAATCCCGATATCTGAGTATCTTGAAATCTTAAATCCAAAAGGAGAAGCAATTAATGAGATTAATGCGTCATATTAATATATCTGCAAAAAAGGCAACTTTTATTTCCTTAAAAAGAATACTTTTTTAATGTTTTCTTATTAATCATCTATATTCTTATTTAGCATTTATTTATTATTTCTTCATTTATTCTTTTATCCTTTTCTTATACAAATCTTAATATCAATATTTTTTGCTAAACGTCTGGCGTTTTCTTTATAAATAACCATCAAATGATTAATTTGTAATTACTTTTCGTAAGGAATAATAAGAACGGTGGAAAAGAGATACTGAAATTTCTATTAATGTGTAATTATAATTCAAAAATTAAATTGATGATAATTAACTATCTAAAAGTTTTATATGAAATAACAAACAAAAAGCATATAACATGTAGTTAGAAAATGGTAAAAACTTCCATAACAATTCAACATCTTCGTATCTAATGCATAAAATAAAAACCATAGACTATGTTTTATGCTTCTCATTAAACTTTATTACTAAGAGCACTTCTATTGCCGAAATAAAAGGAAATATTTTTTTGTTCTTTTGATGACTTTTTCTTTCTCATCATAAATCAAAACTTTATCTTGGTTTCTCCCCTTTTTTCTTATATGCACCTTTTCTTTAAAAAGAAAGTGAAGAAAAATAATTTCAGAGTTTTTTTAAAATCTTCTTATAGATCGTAAAATATGAATACTTATCTGATTATCAAAAACAATTCATTTAGTGAAATAAATAATATATGAACAGAACTTAAGAAATTATAAAATTCTTTTGAAAATCTAGTATCTATAATCCAATGCATGAAACTACAACCTCAGAATATATTTTTTGAACATAAATGTTCGAAATAAGATTACGATTAATAGAAACAAAAATATTACTGTTCTACATGTAAGACTTATTGCAAAAAGTTATTTGAACATATGAAATTTGTTTTTTACAGGTGTGTTTAAAATTTATCTCAGTTTGATTCAAGGCAGTGTTTTCCAACGGATTTTGTGCCATACCCCACCTAATCCATTCTGAAATTCTTATGCCCCCTCTGTAACTGCATAATTTTTAATGTTCAAAATTGAATTGTTCACTAAAGAAACTTAAATGATAGGTTTTAGAAAGAAATCACTAAGAAATTGTTGAGAAGCACGGTAAGTAAATTGCCAAAACATATAAATTTTAGAATTGAAATTCAAGTGCGAGATGATTTTAATGAAAGATATTTTGTAGTGGAACTTCGCTAATCTGGACTGATTGGAGCTTACCTCTTTTAGGATTTCGGAAAATTCGTATTATCTGGGAAATTTGGTAAAACACTCTTCATATATCAAATGCAGTATTAACTTGTTAAATAGCAGTAGATGGTTGCTTTTAAACTCTGAACGAGTCCATTTCCGAATTGTCCACCTTAAAAATGAAATTACTCTTCTGTGGGACGTTGATTCCAAGTTGGAAATTACTGATTTAGTGTAATCGATTACAAATATAATATTTATTGAATACACCGCTATCATAATCTCCTAGATAAGTTAAAACTGTCTTCATGTAAACAAATGCAAATTACTTACATCTTTGCATCTGTTTTTAGTCATGCAATCATTTTCAGGTCATTGACAACTTTATGAATATCCTTTTTTGACAACCGGATGACCATCTTTCGTTTAACTTCTGATCTTTCGACATATCCAAAAAAGTTATTCTTCCATGAAAGATTAAATAAACGTATCAATCTCACTTTAAGGACATAAAGATGTTTAAATTTATAGAGAAAAATGCCTCTTAAAATACAGTACCACGTATTTGTCCAAAATACAGTTTATTTGCCAAATATACAGTTATTCTAAATATTATACAGATTTGCCAAAAATACAGTGCCACGTATTTTTGGAGAAATTTTGTAGAAAATTGGCTTAGAAAATGTAGCGAAAATTCAAAGTTCGCGCATCTGAACTTATAATATAAAACAGCGTAAAGCACCCTTTGGCTCTCGGCCCACTCGTGTACTTCGGATGGCGTATTAGTGAGCCGCGGAACGCTAGTCTAGAGTCGTAGTCAAGGAAGCTTCAAGAAGCTTCACTTGTTTTTTTGCTTTATAAACAATATATTTTTGATCCTTTAACAGTGTGCTTTACTAATTGCTGACATATACGTGCATATAATATATTAAATTGTTATATGTCTTAGTAGTTTTTTACTCGTATATTTAGCCGCAAAATATTTTGTTTTCAACGGGTAGTCCACAGAACCAAAAATGTTGGAAACCACTGATCTAAAGCATCTAGAATAAAAATGATTCCTTATTTTAATGCTAAAAATTGTACCCTGTTTGGTAAAACTTCTTTTAGAACGTTAAACAATAACATTTTGTTTTTTTTTAATTTTTCTTAAATAAATATTTTTTAGATAAGTTAACTCCTACCTCTAAAAACATTTTTGCTCCGAACAGATCGATTTACCGATTTTTCTAAGAAAAATGAATTGGATCATATCTAATAGAAATTTTATTAGAAATAATATAAATTTTATTTTTCTGCAGAATTCGTTCTAAAAATAAATGATGTTATGTCATCATTATATAACAGGAGAATGACATTTTTCCTTTTCCAAGGAAACAAATACGGAGCGCAATTTATTTTCGCAACTTCTAACTGGCAAAAATACTTTTATAATTATTTTCTTTGAATTTATTTCATTGACCTTACTCCCACATATATCATTCATAGCAAATAAGAAATGAAGAATAAAATTGAAATGGATGTCATAATGAAATGGAATTCCATCCGAGGAATTCCACTATCAAATGAGAGAAATACAATAAAGGTATTAAAACACATGTTGCATAATGGTTTGCATTTTATATAACATGCTATTTTTAAACAGTCTAAAGATACAAATTTTGAAAATGTAGCTGCTCTATAAGGCATCAAGAATAAAAATATGAATAAGTAAGATAAAAGCAGTGCAGCAGTTGATTATAAAGAGCAAATTATTTTTTCAACATAACATATTTTTCTATTTTTTCCAAAGGTTTGAAATTTAAATTTAAGGGAGAAAATCGGAAAAAATTTCAAATCAAAGAAATAAGAAGAATTTAAAGGAAAAAACCTGTTATTCGTTGCGTATCCAAGTTTTTGAGAATCATAATTTTATTCAATCTATTTGAAATTTCTGTAAATTGCAATATTAAGAATTTTAGAAATTGATTAGGAAAGAGGGTTTTGGTTATAATTAATTTTAATTTCATTAAATATTTTTTAAATAATTATAAATTCAATATTTTTGATGAAAAACCGAAATAAGGCATCATCGTATTTCTTCAGCTGATAATTAAAATCAGCTGAAATAAATGAATTTTTTATCGTATGTAGATAAATAATAAAAGAAACTGAGTTTTAACTTAGTCCCGGACACAATTGCATATTTAATCGTCGTCAGACAGAATTCACTAAGTACACAATAACCTTTTGACCGAATACTACAATTAATTATAATTTGCAATTAATTATTTCGAGATAGAAACATATTATCTAAATATCAGTAAGCCAACCATCGGAGTTAGAAATCTGTAAAATTATTTTTACTATTTATGATAACGACTCAAAATTAATCCAGTTTAAACTGACCACATCTCGAAACTACAGTTTTGCACTTAATGACTTTTGCCTGAACGACGAAGATTCAGTCTTTTTGGCTATATAAAGATCTTTTAGATACCTCTTTTTATACATTTACAAAATCAATCAATTTTTAATCAATAGAATCATTTAACTGGTGTAATCTTTATTTCTTTGGCTTCTTTCTTCTCCTTTATTAAGGAAAACATGAAATTTTGTCACATTTCATAATTAATATTCGTGGGTACGTTCAATCTTAATGCTTCCTTTTTCTCATAGTGTCTCTGATTTTTCCAAATTATGACAAAATATAAACTATATATAGTTCTTACATTCCAAGGAGTCTCCGAGGAAATTTACAAGAAATATCTCTGAAGTGAATAAATCTAGTAAAAACAGATATTGAAAATATACTTTCATTAGTTAACTAAAAAGTAGAATTGCTTTAATTTCAATTATTTACTTATTTTTTACTTTCTGCAATATCTATAGTGAATTATAGATATTGCAATAGTGAATTACAATATCTGTAATTCACTATTATAGATATTGTAATATTTTCATCAATATGTTCTCAAATTCACAACCACGTAGCTCCACAGCTATGGGATAAAAAATTCCATTAAAGCAGTCGTTCAACTGATAATTAATTTCTGATAAGATTAAAATTTTTGTCATCTAGAACACCCAGCAATGCAAAATTTCATAATACTAGCACACCAGGAAGTGAATGAAGTATCGATTACAAAATTCAATCTTTAGAAACAAGTAATAAATCAAGTTAAATATAAGAGTTAAAAAAAGAATTCTTAAACTGCGCATTAATAAAAACGTTCTTAAGGCTTTGTTCATTTCACATAAATAAATTACACATTCATAAATTTTATTTATTATTTTTTAGTTTTTTGAATACACTCATAAAAATATTCACGGATCGAAGAATGTTTCAACGAATCTAATAAGAAGGCATTATGAAGGTGTTTCCTGCATACGCTACTCTATAGTGTTGCATCTCTAGATTTAACGAACATTTTTCTATCATGGCGAATGCGCTATGCTACGTGAGAAATGATGTAATACATAATGACCTGGAAATTCATAAAATTGAAGATTACGTCCAAAGATTGTTCTAGATGTTGTCTATTTAATCAAATCTTGAGTCATCTTAACTCAGTCACCAGATGTAAATCATTCGTCTCTCACAATGAAGGAAAACATGCATAACCATATGTCCCGACCAAATAATGCCTTTCCCCTAACACTCTCATTCCAAGCGAGGCGGTCCGGGGCGGTCTAAAAATTCCCCCTTAGCAACGACGAAGGCCGGTATGAGGCTTCTCGGCTTCTTTTCAGAGGAGGTGAGGTTCTGAGATCGCTTAGGAGATTAGCGCGTTAGGAGTCCAATTATTCTTCCCCGTCACTGCTCATTTAGGTGCGTTTTAAGGGAAGTTTATAGCAGGGATAGGATGGTGGGGTAACTTACCACCCAGTTTAGGAGAGTTTAATTAATGTCGCATCCTCCCAAAAAGTCCCAGTTTCAAAGGGGCTAGAGGAAAAAAGTTCACGTTGTGATTAAAAAGTTAAACAACTGTAATTTGACATAGTCTGAGCTGAAATGTTGCGTTTGAAGTCTCTTACTGCAACTTCAAAATTAGTGAAACCTTTTCCAAGTCACTTCTAAACTTTATTCTAATCAACTTCTATAGTCAGAATTTAAATGCTCTTCAGCTCAATGTCGAGGTTTTCACAAGTTCCCGTTCCACACTTCAGTTTAGGAAAATTGCTTTCGCTCTCAAACGAATGTCCAAGTCAAGCAAGTAGATGAAACATAGTGCGTTTACAAAGACGCCATTGCTGTACCACCTCTTTGAACAAAATATTCTTATTTCTAGCTATAATGACGTATTTACATCCAAAAGTTGCTTTATTGAATGATATTTTCTAGTGTTTTGGATGTTTGATACTATTGCAATAACATTTAAATTATCGAAAATATGTGTGACAATATAAAAATAAAGCTGAAATTAACTTCAGGCGATCGTGAGATTATAATATATTCGTAATATACACAAAAACAAGATTTTTGTAGGAAAAGAAAAAAATATGTTCACTATAATGCCGTCATTCCAAAGGGAAAAAATCCAAATAGCGTGAAAAAAAAACAGAAATATCTTAAGCGTCTGTTTGTACGTCTAATATTGTAACTGAATAAATATTGATTATTTAATAAAATAAAATTCATTATCAATTATATGGCAGCGACTAGATAAGAAAATCATTTATTTTTAAAATGTAAGTTACAAACACACGAAGAAAATTAATGTTTTTATTTTTAGTAAACGTATTTATATTTTCAAACTGATTATATAAATTGAGAATTTGAAATGAAATTTACATATGAGATTCTGATTTTTCCATTTCTTTAATTAATACAAATAATAAAATAGTAGATTTTTATTAATTTTATTTAATATTTATAATGAAATATTAAGAAAGATTCAGCAAAATACATATTTTCCATCATATTAAATAATCTCCAACTGTTATTCACATTTCACATGATGAGCTACGTTCATGTAGGAAATGATATTATTTCAAATATAATTAAATAAAATTTTAATCATATTCCTCAAGAATTCAATCTGTCATTTGAGCCTTGAAAGTAATGTTATTTTCAAAGCTCATATTGTTAGAAAGAAATTCAATTAATCCGCTAGAAGAAGTAATAAATTAGTAAATGAATTATGTACTTATTTAGATTTTCCATAGGAAATTCTATAAAGCATGAGGAAAATTTAACTGACAAGCTTAAAGGATATACTTATTCTCCACTTAATGGGATAGCAAGAGCCGGCCCAAACAAAAGCGGGACCTCTTTCAAAGTTGATTTGCGGGGCCTTGCAACAAAATTCGTATAACAAAATAATGAATTATTGCATTTTGGTAATTATTAAATTGCTCCGATTGGAAAAGGACGTAATTAATAAATGAATATAATTTATGCATAAGGAATATAAGAAATATAATTTTAAAAATAATTTTTGATAATTAAATAATTTTTAAATTTAATAAGATTAACATACACACTTTATTACTAAAATCGTTAGAAACATTATCCTACCCGAAATCAATAATGAAGCTAATTTAATAATAGTTATTAATTAATCAAAAATAATTAGGAAAAGGCAAAAATTTAACTCCCCAGAAGAGGAGCGTATGTACGAGGTATTTATACCGTGCATCGTATTATATATTTATATCGTGTTATTTTACAAAAATGAATGCAACTTCTATTTATGTAATCTGTATTTAATAGCTCCATTCTAAATAAAGGTTATATAAATAAAAATTTCACTTAAATTATACGATGCACAATATAAATATCTTCTGCAATACGCGTGACTGCTGGAAGGTTAAATTATCCAAATAGGCAATACTTAGTAATGTAGTATTATACTAGACAAATAATAGTTCGAATTATTTTGGATTTCGATTAAAAATGCACTTCTCTAGATTTTATGGAGGAAAATTCGTCAATTACTCCACCAAAACAATTTTTATCAGAACTGTATTTTTCGATGCTAAAAATGCAAGATCACTCAGGCCGTCTCCCATGGTTGCTCGAGAAAATGACAATATTAATATCAGTTTACTGAATGAGCGTTTACAGCTAGCAACAGACACTGAAATTGCTAGAAGTATCTGAAGTGCATTTCTCAGATATGGGAAAACATCCTCACCGAAAGAAAGTTTAAATTTTAAATCCTCCATAGCAATTTTTGAACAAAAGAAATGTTAAATATTTTTGCACATTTTGTTTCAAGTATGAAAGCACACAATTTTTTATGTGCATCCATTATTATAGAACGGGGACAGAAACGTACTGAATATGAATTAATGTAAATATATTTCAGACGGAGAGAAAAGTATAAACTCAGATAAAGTTGTAAATAACTTTAAATAATGCAGAGGTTGCTCAGTCATTGGGACTGAAGAGGATTCCATTATTTGATGAAAGTGCAAAATAAATCATTTGACATTAACATTTTGAAACAGTTATTTGAATATGATATTTGAATTTAAGCATTCCTTTTTAAATAAAAAAAAATATTCAATTATTTTTTTCCGAACGTATGTTGTAGAAATGTGTGCTGTCGTCCTGCTTTTGTGAGGAGATATTAAAAACTGTTCAGTTTGAAAATTTTTAGGGCTAAAAATAAATTTTAAAATGAGAAAGTAGGTTAAATTAGAGCTTCAAAACATGAAAGTTCTAGAAACTTTAAATAATTTTAACCGTGCAGTTAATTGAAAGTGAAAGTCCCTCCCGCCCTTTCAATTTTTCTGTCGATTTACGATTACAATATTGAAATAAAATTTCATATTGTATGAATGAGATTTTCTTTTTACTTAGATAATATGAAATGAATTCTTAAAAGTTGAGCTCATTATTTCTTCATATTTAATAACAAATAGACCAAAAAGATAAAGCTAATAAAAGATAATCACCTGATCACAAACTTATCCACAATTATGCGCAACCTACTGATAGTTTCGGTTTTAGGATATTTAAATTGAATCAAACTTCAAAACGCTTCGTACATTTTAAAATTTATCCAAATGATTTTTATATGCAGTTTGGCTAAATAATAAAAAGATTCCAAATAAGTAACATTTTATAGTGAAAACTGCACAATGTAAAAGAGTAGAAAACACCAATTGTCGTTTGTTAAGAAAAAAAAATCTTTCATCTGAAATGTATTCAATAATAACAAAAATATCGTACTACAAAAACAAAGGGGAAAGTATATTGTTTTTGAATTGATAACCTATTATAGTATTAAAATTTTCTTTTTGGAAATATAAAAAGAAATGTTGTTTAATGAATAACTATAAAAAGATATAAAAAATAGCATACTGAAATTTGTCTGAAGGAACAAAAGCAGAGTATTTTATTTTGCTGTACGGCTGATATTCTGAATGCAAAGAAACTATTCAAATGAAAATTGAGCTTCCGAGAAGACGCATTGAGTTGTGCGTAGTGTTTCACACATTCCAAATTCAATATTTCAGATTCACTGCTTTTGGTTAAACTCTGAGGGATGGATGTAACAGACTACTTTTCAACAAGTACTTACGATGAATTTATAGACGCTGGAAAACCACAATTAACAAGGAAAGAGAGAAACCCCTGTGATATGTTCCTCATAATCACTTAGCAGTCCCACTGGGCACAAGAGAAATACATGTGCTTAAAATAGGGCTAGATAAGGAGAAGATGAGGAGGGGCACTACAAAGTTTCTGTCCGAGTTGGATTGATAGTTGGATGGATAGATTTAACATAATACCTTTTAGCAAGAACCTACATTGAATTCATAGATTCTGGAAAACCACACTTTTTACAAGAAAAACGAGAAACCCCTTTGACATATGTGATTTGTCATCGTTTAGCTATCCTGTTGGACACAATGGGAACAGATGTGCTCAATTTAGAACTAGATAAGCCGAAGATAAAACATTCATCTAGAGGTGTCTATTTAAGCTTCCCTGGGGAAGATTATCTGCTGGCCATTAGGGGAACAGATGTGGATCCACACAGAAGTCCCTGAAGCAATTATCTCAGAAACAAGGAATATATTGAATGTTATCACCTTAAACCGACTTAAGCCATTTCCCGAAGAGGTCATAACGTATAACTTGCAGTCTCCTGTTTCTGAAATGTTTTATATGTACGTTGGGATAAAAACAAACAAATCACAAAAAAAGCATTTCCATTTTGTAAAATCCGTCATCGGCGCGGGCCTTGTGCGGTCGCACCGTTCACACCCCCCCCCCCTCCGGTCGGCCATGGGGATAGCAAGGAAGATTTAATTCAAACTAAGAAGTCTTTGAGAAATTTTAGGACTTTAAAATCTTTGGAAATATAAGAAACTAGCCTCTCTTGGCCACCAATTTGTTCGCTCGAAATATGGACTTTCCTGATTATTAAATAAATAGTATGAGGTGTATACGTATTAAAATTTAGCTTTTGATGTTTCATAAGACTGAAAATGTGAACCTAATGGAAATAAAAATTTATGAGAAAATGAATTACATTTTTCTAAGCTTTTCTTTCAAAATAAAGCATTTTACTACTAAGCATTTTTAACTAATTTTTTGAGCATAACCAAATTTTAAAACAGAAAATCAACTGGTTGCGAGATATCTACATCGCGCCTCATAGTAATACAATATATGCAAAATGCCTCATAGTAACTCTGAATTTTTTTCTTATTTGCAATGTTTGAAGAAGGATTTATTCTATGTTTTTCAATTACAATCATAATTTAACTCCGAATCATATGTCTAAATGGTGAGCACAGTTTTCAATAAATTAATTAAATAATGGAAATACTCTAACTTAAAGAATTTAGAAAAAAATGTATTTAAACAATTTTAGGTAAAATTTAAAAAAAAACATGGTCAAAATGTGGGCATAGAAATGATTCAATAAAGACTGCAACGAAACTTAAAATAATAATACCAACTGGAATAAAAATGTACTGGAACAATAACTTTCAACAAAGCATATACCAAGAACAAAAATCAAGCAAAAGTAAAAGTAATTGAAAAGCAAATTTCTACTTAAGACATTCAGTCACAGTGTTTTAAAAAGGTATAATGATTACTAATAAATGAATTGAATTGATTGTAAACAAATTTTTACAATTGCAAAAAATGGAAAAGAAAAACAAAGCAGTTGAAAAATTTACACCTACAAAAGAAAAGAGAAGCCGAGCTAACAGCACTCAAGACAAATGGTTATCGAGCGCCATAAATCATCAAATACTTCCAATACAGTTTTTCAAAAATCAAATAAGGCGTTGCTATTTTTGAACAGCTTCAAACATTTTGCAGGAAAAGGGGAAACTCAAAACAAAAGCAATAAATAAAACACCAGCATTTTCATATGATTTTTTTCTTTGCATGCATAGAGGAAATAAAATAATTGCTGTCTGATCAGTTTTTTCACTTTCTAAAGTCAGTCTTTGCATGAGTCTTATCGTTATTTTTTAATCAATTTTATTTAGACCATTGCCTGTTATTCCTTTTTAAATGAATAATATGTAATTGCTTTACTAATCCTTTCAATACGGTAGCTGCCTCTTAATGTGATCACTTCGGGACTTAAGAATTTTGATAACATTAACCGATTAATAACAATAACCGAATTGGGTAACAACCGTATTTTTATCAAATCAATGGAAAAGAAGAAAAACACTTACATAAGGGCTATCTATAATTTATTTCATAATTAACAATTAAAAAAAATCATTAATTGTTGCTTGTCGACAATTACTCCTTAACAGTTCGCTTATATATTTTTAGTACTTGTATTCATTTTCAAAGCATGTTGAACGATGCTGCAAGCTTAAAATATTATGTCCTTGCCTCATTTTGGCGTACGTTGAGGGTTTTCTTAAAACACATTCGTCCCCGTCGGAATCGTCAACATTTATTCTTTGGTCTTGCTCACAAACAGCTTTGCAAGTTTCTAAGTCTGTCAGTGTGGCAGCTACTGGAATGCCCACGTCAATAAACATCCACTCTTCATACTCTTCCTTCAGCACACCTTCAGGGGGTTCCATGACGATCGGAAGTTCTTCATCTTATGTTTCACAAAAGTCTCCGAGGGCGAAGCAGTTTCTGATCAAGTCAGCCGGTATCTGATTTCAGCAACTTGTTAAGAGATGCAAGCCCAGATGTTTCACGTCAATGAGCATGAGATGCAAGCTCAGATGTTTCGCGTCAATGAACATGAGATGCAAGCCCAGATGTTTCACGTCAATGAACATCCACTCTTCATACTCTTTCTTTAGCATATCTTCAGGGGGCTCCATGACAATTGGATGTTCTTCATCTTATGTTTCACAGAAGTCTCCGGGGGCGAAGCAGTTTCTAATCGTGTCAGCCGATATCCAATTCCAGCAACTTGTTAAGAGATTCAAACCCAGATGTTTCCTTACAAGTGGAGCGAGAAATTCCCCTAACATCAACCGTTAACGCTGGTTGCAGATGAAGGATCGGTCAATTCTCTACTTGAAAAGTGATAACGCCAAACGATGCAGTGATCACATTAAACGGATATTTTTGTGTACATTTGAATATGTCGGTTCAGGACCAGAGATTTGTGATAATATAAAGCGAATGATAACATTAACCGAGATCACATTAAATGGCTTCTACAGTATATGAATCTAACTTATCTTATTAGTTTTGTTCGAGACCACTTTCAAGTGACTTTTTTTTTCTTTCTTCCTCTCACCCTTCTAATGACCAAAATCAAGTTATATCCTCTTCTTGCAAATATGTTCTATCCCTTGGCGAATCATCCATTATAGCTCGATGGGAGCTTTAACAATCACCTCATTACTTTAAAAATTAATCAGTTCTTTTCTTTCGTAACAGTTCGTTCGTCAACTTTTCTTACTGAGATTTCGGTAATTTTATGCAATTTAGTTTAGTTTAATATAGTTTAGTTATATGTACGTTCCGCTTTGCAGCAGCACGAGTGGTTTTTTGGGAGGTATCTCGTCATTTCAAACCCTTGGCAGATGACAGTTACGGCACCTTAACCTGCACCATCTCTTCAAGCTTCGAAACCACACCAGCGTATGGACATTTGGCCCCGTCGGATTTAACGTGCTCCAGACACGTTTACACGGCGGTTATTCAATAGAATCGGGTCTCGGAACTGGAACCCTCCGGCCCCGAAGCCGAGTCCTTAGCATCAGACCAACGCGGCCCCTTAGGCACTAAAAGTCTTAAATACTTGTTAATCATATCCAATAACTAGCTTCAATTGTAAAAATATTATCACTCCTATCTTTTATGCCGTCCAACTGTTTCTTCCGGCGGTTCACGATGATTCGCATTTGAGCTCAAAATCGCTTAGTGGCATGACGAGCTTAATCGATTAAGGGTCGCTTAGTGGCATGAAATAGCTGAAAGTTAAGGAAAACCAGCACTTCTTTGCCCGTATTAACCTTACAGATTTTTATGGACCATTCTTAAATAGCGAGTAAATGAGTAATGTGGCTTTTTCTACCGTATTTTCGCTTCATCTAAACTTCTTTGTTTTCATTTCTTTAATAATTTCGGTTTAATCTCTACTTATTGCAACCACATGAAACACCACTCCTACTTATTAAGTTTTTATTTTTTTTGCTTATTTTTTGCTGTATATCATTTTTTCACACAAATTTTTCTTTATAGATGAAAATAAATATGTTTTGGAGTATATTTTCAGACCAGTACTTCTACTTTTAACTAAAAAGGTCTTTTTTTCACATTTTCCTACAGTAAAAGGCGAAAAATGGAGCATTTGACAATAGTTATGATAATTTTTGTTGAATATAAATTTTTAAAAAATACTTTTTCTGCATTATTTTTTCCTGACTTGACCAGCCACTACTGGTATAAGTCTATCTTTCAAAGCGACTTTTGAATGAAATAAGGGAAAGTTAAACTAAATATTTTGTATTACTATTTCAGTCTCAATATATTCAAATACTGTGAACTCTAATGCAACTCGAGAGTTATCGCTGAATAGGGAATCGTGTTACGGGACATGCACTATAGGTCGAATTAAGGCATTCACACCTGTCTCTAAATTGCAACTGCGCATGCTTCTAGTGAGATGTAACTATCAACTTCATTGCTCTTATATATACAACAGGTAAGTGTAAAAAAATATACAATATTGTTAAATTTGTCATAAACGCAAGTAATACCGGTTTTTTTTTATATCGATGCATGAAACTAGTCATAGATTTTTACTGCTTACACGAATTCACGTTATACGAGAGTGTGATATTTGTAACTAATAAAAATAATTATAATAAGTATGATAAATGAACATTTGCCAAATTTTCTATTCTATTATTCTAAGACTATTATTAAAATATTTTTGAAAAGAAATTAATTAAATACAAATTGAATTGTAATTCAATAAATTAATTAAATAAAAAATCGCTTGGCACGAATATATGTTAAAAAGTAATAGAAATTAAGCAACAGTGATTCTTGCGAAGAAAAAATTGTTGATTAAGAAATTGATGTTAATTAATTTTGTGTGTGATGTTGTTGTATATAGTCGTGCAAATATTTATGTTAAAAAATCTGTTCTTCGTGAAATTCTTCAAAAACTGGGTTGATTTGGAAGGATGGTGTCATCGTACTTAATATAATGCTGGAAATACAGTACAGGAACTACGAGATTCCATTATACTTTGTATCCATTTTATGTCATCACGCATTTTTATTTTATTATTATTTAGAATTTACAACTAAAAAGGGCATTCCACAGGTAGAGAAATATATATTTACATAAAATAAAATGCTGCTGTCATTTGAAATATGATATACCAAGTATCCGACATCGAAAGTTCGAAACCCGATATTACTGAAGATCCGCCATATATGTGGGACTGGTGCACTTTAAATATGACTTCGTGGATCCTACGTCCTTCCAATGGTGTGGAAGTTCGGCAGCTCAGGCGTCAACCACGTCAATTCAACGCGGTTCAAAATAAATTGACGGAAAGCTGTCTTTTTCAAACAGCCGCTGATGTTAAAGGCTTAGGACTACTTTACTCGCGTAATTCTTTTGTTCCTATATACTGTTCAGTAGACGCTGAACTACAATTCCGATTTTCAATTTTTTTGTAACTTGTGTTGTTACTCTTTATCTCTAAAATAAGACATCAGTTATGTTTTTAACATACGTAGTTACCGAGATCGCGTCACCAATTCATGCGTAATTTTGCTCAACTTTGCGGCTCAGTAGTCGCTGAACTACAATTCCTATTTTCAATTTTTTTTGTAACCCTTTGTTGTTACCCTTTATTTCTAAAATGAGACATTAGTTATCTTTTTAGCATTTGTAGTTACAGAGATATAAAGGATCTCCCATACAACGTTTTGGGGTGCGAATCAAATTCCTTCCTGAGGATCCACATGGGAGGAATGTAGTCCTACGTTAGAAAGCCCATCACAAAATAGCCCTCGTGTTGCTTCGAAACGGGACATTAGTACAACTAAATTAAACTAACAACAATAAAATTGTAAAATCTCTTCCTGTAAGAAATTCGTTAACTCAGAACTAGAATATACAAATTAAGACTAGTTATTTAATATAAATTCTCTTTCATATTAAATTTAATATTTTTAAACAGGAGGAGTCAAATAAATATTTGAAGTCAACTTGCAATGCATCTAAGTTCATACTCAAAGAAGATGTAAATCATTTGAGTAATTATCTTTCAGTATCTCAGAAAGTGTTTGGTGCTACCTTGTGTTTGAATAAGGGTAATTTATTTACAGATGAAAATTTCGAATTCATATGGAATCAAAGTAATTCTTTGAGAGTTGAGTACAGAGTTTACGTGAAGTTTCAAATCAAGAAAATATTCTTACACAATTTATATTTTAACTGATAACATTAAAACATACATAATTAAACATTATTATTAATCTGAATCTTTAAATGTCGAAAGAAGCAGTTATTTTGGAAGAAACGTGCTTTAATGATGTATGTTTCTTCATTTTAATTCCAATTACACTAATTACTAATATTTGATTTTTATTTTGAAGGAATTTCATTTTCAGTTATTTCATTAATTAGAACAGAATATTTTATTTTAATTATGTTGGTTAATAATTACAAAATTACTATCAATTTAAGAAATGCTTTAATTCTCCGTTACTTCAAATGAGGAGTAAGAGTATTTGATTTCATCTCAGATACAGCATAACATCCTGAACTTGTTAAGATTGATAATTTATTCTTAATGCATTTAGAATTTATTTTTTACATCAAAACCAGCGAATCAATCATAACTGTTTTTAATTGAATAGCTTAACTATACGTTAAATATCTGTGCTGTATGTCTTTAATATCTCTATAGAAATGTGTAACCTTTTTCAATATTATTATAGTTAGAATTAAGAGAAATATTTTTGCGGAATTAACTAAATTTTATCTTGGCACAAATTTTAGTTTTAATCATTGTAGTAGTTGATTTACTCCAATATGTGGGGAAGTCAGTATTTTAAAACTGGGTTTTTGTGGTCGTCTGGAAAGTATTAATATTCCTAGTGAAGTGAAATGTATATAATTATGTTCATATACACTTGGGAAAAGCGAACATAAGAGAATTTGGCAGAAGTACGATTTGTGAAAAAACTTTAGATATAGATTGATATATAGATAAATTTCTGAGACTACTTTAAGTTCGATGGCTTTGATAGACACACATGAATTCGAGAGTGTCAAATTCAGAACCAAGGCATGTATTTACATAAATTAACTTTACGCATGATAACCTCAAATCCATTCAAGTCAATTTCGATTTTCATTTTATTATTTATTATGACTTGTTCAAAATACGTCTTTGTAAACAATATTATTAGTTAGAATCGTATGTCTGTCTATCAAAGAAAAAAAAACTTTAGCAGGAGCCGAATAACAAACAAACATAAAACTGTTCGATATTGAAAGAAAACCTATAACATATTTTCTATACTTATACATTAACTAATGCAGAAATACAACTCCGTTTAAAATATGAAGTTTCCTTTTTTCAATTTGTATAGATAATTTTAGTAATATTTATTTCGATATGTAAGCAAATGCTTCAGATATTTTCAATTTTAGTTTGATATCATCTCGGGAATAAACAGATAAATAAATATACCATATATTAACTTTTTTTTTGTTATTTCTTCTTTAATTTTCATAAGGTTAGGTTAAATTAACGTCCCGTTTTGAAGCAACACGAGGGCTATATAGGGGCGGACCTCGCAATTTTGAACCTCGGTCAGATGACGACACCTGAGCTGGCACCCCCTCTCCAAATTTCCACGCCACACCAGCGAGAGGAGGTTAGGCCACGGCGTATGATTTAGCGTGCAACAGGCCCCATACACGGCGGATCTTCAGTGGAATCGGGTTTCCGAGGTCGAGACCCTACCACTAGGCCACAGCGGCCTTCTTTAATCCTCATAAAGAAAATTTTATAAACTCTGCCTGATTACTTTCACCATGCATGTGATATAAATGCTGTCTAAGAAGATATTCCTTTTTTGTTTGTACAAACATTGAACCATTATTAGACTGTCTCTCCCCTCCTATGACTAATCTGTGCT
>BGPR01000591.1:234967-261195 GCA_013235015.1 Araneus ventricosus
GACTAATCTGTGCTGTCTCTTGATCATCCTGAAGATATTTTACATCTTTTAATCCTTTTTACCACCCCATTTTTCATGCTATAATCATTGCTAATAAGGGAAATCAAGAATAGGCAACCCTGCTGATGGTCGAGAGGGACGATAAATCCAAGGACCAAGAAGATATTCCTTTTCTGTTGGCACAAAAATTGAACCATTATTAGAGTGTCTGTCCCCTCCTACGACTAATCTGTGCTGTCTCTTGAACATCCTGAAGATAGTTTTTATCCTTTGATCCTTTTTATCGCTCCATTTGTGATGCTATAATTATTGCTAATAAGGCAAAACAAAAATAGACTACCCTGCTGATTGTCTACAGGGACGATAAATCTTATAATCTTATGATATCAGTTTGAGGGAAAATAATTTACTTCATCAAAAAACCACTTTGACGAGGTGGTATCAAAAAACTTTGTTTAGACAAGAATAGTGCGGAGGAATTAGGAAACCCCTTAACTGCGCAGACGTGTGTATATCCCCTTATGAAATATCTTCGTCTGTAATTTATAGCTAGTTCTGAAACTGTGCACACTGTTCTGGAATGCAATAAACTGACATGATGGATCGCACACTGAATCAGTATTATAGGAATATATATATTAAGAAGTAATATAAAATAATGTTTCTTAATCGTAAAATAATAATTGCGTAAATAGATTTCTTTCATTTAAATGCCTGATTGCTTTTACCAATTAATTTCATTTATTGCGTAAATAAACATTATTACAAAAAACGGATTAAAATTAAGATTCAAGATGATATTAAATGTAGTAGTCAGACACAAATAACTACTTTCAAAATTTTTAATAAATAGAAACATCTTGAAACTACAATAGTTTTCAAAAATGCCCAACTAACTTTAAAGCAATGATTTTTAGACAAATGAATACCAAACAAATGTAAGAAACAACTACCGTAAGAAGATATCATTTACAAAATGAAAAACTGTGAAAGCGTGACTAACAAACTTCCTGTCGATTGATGCATGTTATTCTTGCTTTCCGTCTATTCTATAAACACGCCTGATAATGATACTGTAAGATGTTTTTGTTGGAAGATATGGATTATAGTGTTCAGCAACGAATTCCGAGACTACCACTTTTGGACGATTTTACACAGGAAATGAATGTCAGGTAATGAGTCCATATGAGCGCATTTCAGGAGTTTTTTGTTAGATGACGTTCTGTAAAATGTAAACATCACCCTTCCATTTTTGACTTTCCCCCTATTTCGATGAAAATAACTCCGTCCGACGCATGCGCAAGAGCGCAGAGGGTTTCCGAATCCGTTGCTATACAATGCAAAAATTTTCCCGTTATATAATGACAAAAACGTTCTTTCATAATGATTAATTTCAACATATTTTAATTCCTTTTTAATTCAATTTTGCTAAACCTTTCAAAATTTCCCGAGTATTCGCCTTTTAAGTACAGCTCTATGGAATAAATTAAATATTATAAAACCCCAAATGTATGTGATAAATATTACGTACACTTTCTTCAAATTAAGTAAACAATCCGTGACGAACCCGGTATGTCGTTGCGGCATTTTTAAAACTTCTTCGAATAGTTTAGGATAAACCGCGGGCCCATTGCGATAAAGACATGTTGATTCCCCTAAGTCCTGCATCGTATTGCAAAGTCAAAGCCCCCAAAGCAGTCATTACTGGGACCTTTGTAACAGCATGCGACGAAACCAAGAACTTCCTTAATGGAAGCCGAGTAATAATTCTAGGATATCTTCTTTGGAACCCTTTTGATGTGAACCGACAAAACCCTCGGAGACGTGTTAGTGCTTTCCCCAACTGCTAGCAAATACGAGCTTCGTAAAGATTTCTTTACGCTTTTCAAGGCTTCAATCCGTTGGTGAAACCCCAGCGGATCAATGTAGGAAACTGCAGTATATCGCCAAGAATTTGCTGATAGTTTCCCTTTTGAAAATATAGCATCTGTAGATACTCCTTTTAAAAATAGCTTTGATTTATAGGCTATGTGTGATAATATGGAGTCGTTTTTTAAGATATATTTTGTAGGCAATTTTAAAAGAAAATAATGAAAATTATTCGTCTTGAATTTTTAGGATGTTAGGAAGTTAATAATTCTTAACAACATCTTTCTATCATGATGAAAATTATTTCTTTAAAATCCTAGATATATTGTTAAATTAATTTCAATTGTCAACTAAATTTATTGGCATTGATGATATTATATATATATGTAATTAAAATCATAATTTAATATCATAATTTAAATTTTATTTAATTATTAAATTTAAAGTTTTTGAATTGCATTTTGATATGTATTGTTTACTTTGTTTTGTATGTTTCATATATAACAAGTTAGGTTTATATTACTATATATATATATATATATATATATATTATTTAAGCTGTGCAAGCATGAACTACTATAAATCTGAATGTTGACAATGAAAAATGCGTATGAAATATATGAATATTTTAGTCTGTCATTTTGCGTTATATTATTAACTTACTAATATATAAATGAATAACTTTTTATAGACGAGTTTACTGGTTTGTTTATTTTGGATTCATAGACCGTTTTCGGTAACCTTCAGATTTAATCAATCGCCAAATCTATTTGACAACTGTATCAAGCTCCAAGTTTGAATCAGTTCCTTCTTTAGTAAACAAAACGTTTAATTCCGTGTTCTCTGAGTTTGTATAATCTGTTATTTTAAATCGGTTGAAAAAAGCTCTTAAAGCATTTAAATTCGTAATGGAATTATTGTAATTAGCTAAATCGTTTGGTTTAGAATTTAACTACCAGTGATTATCCAAATCGTTAGTTTACAGATTTAAGCGCCAAACAAATCTTGGATGTCGTTGAAAAAGAACGATGAAGAATAATTTTTGGCAATCTTTCCATTAAATTAGGCTCTTATTTTAAGTAAAAATTGAGCGCTACAACAATAGAAATATTAAATTTAATATTTTGAAAGTATTCTTAATGCATAACATTAAAAAGCTCCTCTTTAAACATTAATTAATATCCTCAAACAGAGTGTTGAAATTTTGAAGATTCCCATTCACTTAACATTATCACCGGAAGCGGAAGTCCTACCTACATGCAAATAAACAAACCAGATAACTCGTACGTAAAATACTTTCAAAACTAAATGCACCTGCTTACCTCGTATTTTCAGAGAATTTTAACTTGGTTTGTGTTGAAAAAATACTGAAATCTTATTTTTTATTTGTTCAAATATTTTAAAATCAGCCCTATAGCATGTTTATTGTTCATGATTTTAATAATTTTAAGTCACATTTGTAATCTAAATCATCATAGTTTCCCTACACGATGTCTGCATTCTTCAGAATAATGCAACTTCAAGATGCAAATGAATGGTAACTGAGAAAATTCTCATTATATGCGCACAAGACGGATCTTTTCAGGTGGATATAATGCTTCAAAACTCAGCTTCACCTAAAATGTAAGTTTCTCCTTCTGAGAATAGTTCTAAGAATCCATGCTTCAGTTTTAGTCATTTGCTTCTTCAAATTTAAATATCATTTTCAACTCCGAGTGTACTTTGTGTGAATGACGCCTGTAAACGCCCACAATGATTATGGAAAGTGAGAAAGAGAGGGCATGAGTACTTTTCGCACGAACAATTCTACCAAGCAATTTCATGGCTGAATAATATTGGTTTACTCTCCATATATTTGCCCATCTCAACGGCAAACATATGTGCGAAGCAGAAGAATGGATCATAAGCTGTTAAATTTTCTGCTGTTCATATTCGCTCGTAATTTTCAGTTATTTGTGCGTTTTATAAGTATTTTATGTCCGTGAGCTATTTATCCATATTCATTGTTCATAACCGACGCATAATTATATTCGTGTACTATTATGCAATTTGCGTTAGGAAATCTAAACTGTAACTTAGATATAATTTTAATCAAATTATTGGAATAAAGGAGCGCAGCACCTATTTTCATTAGAAATTATGATGGGTTTGAATATAAATATTGTAAAATATTTTGCGAGTAATATTTGTAAATAGAGAAAATAAATCTGAGACGTAATATGATTTTTTATATTTTTGTAGTCATTATTATTATATATATTTTATATTTCAGAAATATTTGCAAACTTATAATTATTGCATAAAAATATTTTAAGCTATGTTTTAAAAAATATTAAAAGTGAATTAAGAAATTCTTACTTTGAAGTACTTTGAGGAAATTCTTTAGAAAAAAGATAGAAAATTTTCTGTAATATACGCCTAAGAAAATTTATGTATCCCAAATATTAATAATTTTATAAACTTAAATTGCATTTAAATATTTATGATGAAAAAAGATCATATCTTCATTACGAAATATATATCTCAAAACATAATTCGTATTATATCTCTAAGTATAGTTTGCTGAATCAATTCGTTAAAGTGAAGTTCGTTCATCAATGGAAATCATAACAAAAACCAGTAGCGTTAAATTTAACAAAATTTAAACAGTAGAAGTTGCAGAAATTCTTGTTTCTTAAAGAACAAATAAAAATATTTTGGATTTTCTAACAGAATGATAGGAATGTTTTGTCCTGTTCCAATCCTCAAAGAATGAATGCTAGTATGTTTTAAGTATATTATAAAGAACAATATATCTTAAATAAGCATAGTAAATATTTTAATATATATTTAACAAAAGTAAAAGGAGAAAATAAAACAAATTCCGTTCTCATGGGAACGAAAAATTATTAGGGAAATGATAAGTTTCCTTTCATGATTTGTAATTCTTTAAAGAAAAAAAACTTAACATAGGCTTTTGTTAGGTCAATATCTCTTAGACGGCTGTACAGTTATACATTTACATTAATATTCATATTTTTTTATCTTATCATTTCTTTTAATTTGATCAGTATAATTTTTAACATAATTATTCATTAATGTTGTAATTATCGGTTTTCAAATATTTCTATATATGTCTGTCATAAATTTCAACAATCAGGAAGACTTAACTTCCCTTACATATATTTTGAAATCTGAATCGTGCTTGATTTATTCATTTTGCGTACAGTAAAATAATTGTTTTGTAGTACATGGAATACGTATTTTTGAAACTACTTCTGAATTCATATTATACTATGATTACATTTTTATATTTTTGTTATTTGATGTGAGATCTCAAATAAAACTTTTAAATTACTTGACATAGATTTATTTTAAAAATCGCATGTAACTTCTATTCGGCTGATAGCAATCGTGCCTGAAGAATATGTCAGCTAAGTGGTTATCAATCTTTGTTTCTGTGAAAGGCTTATTTTTCTCGTTATGAAGACAGGAATACATTATCATCTCTTGAATTTCTTTAGAGACGATTTCGCAGTTCCTTGATTAACTTATCTTTGTTTGACAACATTAGCATAACTACATGTTAAAGCATGACGAAATGGATGAAGGCAAGAAAAGAATAGTTGCTTTTGCTGTTCAGAGATAAAATGAAGATGAATCGGTCATGACATCAAACAAATGTTTTTCAGAGAATAATAAGAGAGCAAATCTTTATTAAAATAGATATTATTGTTATGGGTTTCCTTTTCGTTTTCTAGTGCAGGAAGTATAATGATAAAGTATTTCAGTAAACAAATAATCCGACCTGGAGAGCTTCAAAATTTCTGTTTTTCAGAGTCCTCTGAGCTGGTAAATAGTTTGCGGTGGCTTAATGTTAAGGACTCGGACCCAGAGGGTTCCAGGTTCTAAACCCGATTCCACCGAAGATTCATCTTGTATTGGGCCGGTTGCACGTTAAATCATACGTAGTGGTCAAACGTTCGCGCGCCAGTGTGGTGCGGAAGTTTAGAGAGCGGGGTGCCAGCTCTAGTGTCATTCTCTTCATCTGACCCAGGTTCGTCCCAAAACAGCCTTTGTGCTTCTTCAAAATTGGACGGTAAGACAAAATTGGACGTTAACACAAAATTCGACGTTAAACTAAACTGAGCTGGTAAATACAACATCAATCCGTTTATTAAAACGAAAATTTAAAAAAAAGAAAAGAGTCAAACAAATGAGATTTTATTGTGGTCTTTACAAAGAAAATGAGACCCTTTATCCCATTTTGGGCGATATCCGTCAAGGGGAAGTCTGTCTGTCCCTCTGTGTGAAGACGATATATCAAAAAGGTAACAGGCTACACAGATGAAATTTGACATGCCTTTCTTTACCATCAACATTGTAGATCTGTGTGAATTTCGGAAGTATTCGGTTTAATGCGAAAGCATATTCACTCCTCTTCACTGTACATTAAATACAAAACGCACCATATTGTGAATTTTATTCTAGTTTTAATTAAATTAACGTTCCGTTTAAAGGGAACACGACGGCTTTCTAGGATAGGCCCTCGCAATTTGAACAGCCGTAAGATGGCGAGAGTGACTCTGGAGCTGGCACCACCTTTTCAATCTTCCGCACCACACAACATCAGGGGGAGTTGGTCAACTAATTGAGATTTAACCCTCTGACTACTAAGAGTCCTCAAAATCTGAGTACAGTTGTATACGGAGGTTTGTTTACTAATTGATCTATGGAATAGATTCGTCCGCCCCGTTCCCCCTTTTCTCCTCACTACGAGTAGTGGGAGATATGAATGGCAGGGCTCATCTCTCATCACACCCCTCAGGGTCCCTTTAATGACCACTGGCCCAACTGCCTTCTCCCCACCACCTTTCATAACAGCAACCGGCCGAAATCCGACCCACTAGTATAGAAGTCGCATGGCCGGTTACGGCCGTCTTAGACGTCAGAGTGTTAAATTGCATTAGGTTCACATACACGACAGTTATTCTGTGGAACCCAGTTTCAAACTTAGAACCCTCCATCCCCGAAGCTAAGATCATATCATTAGGAGAAGCGACCCACCATATTGCGGAAATACATGAGAAAATCTAGGGGAGTACACTTTCATTCCTTTTCCTATTAAAAGCATTTAAAAGTGGAAAAAATGCACTTCTTATAAATAGTCTCCCTCTATAAAAATACAAGGTGTTAATCTGTCATGTTTGCAACAAACGCATTATACTGGCTTATTTTGAAATTTCAACATTAAGGTGACATAACGCTGTTAAAATGTCAAAATTTTATTACGTTTCAAAATTATAGATAGCTAACCAGGTGGCTAAACGAAAGATTTCAAAAGCATGTGAGAAGGAATGTTTTTAATTTCTGTCTTTATAATGTTAATAATAGAAGCATTATTATGCAGTTATGAATTCAATTTATTTGATAAATTGTAAACTGAAATTTCAGGTACTAATTTTTAAAATATCTAAAATTTCTTCGAGTAACGCCCACCTACATTTATTCCGAAACAGCTACATGGTGCATTGAAAATTTGTTCCATTTGCAGTTATTATACGCCATTACTTCCCTTAACGAAACTTCATGAGCCATTAAGAGAGGTACAAAACCGTAAAAGCTGTTTTCCACTTGAGCCGAGAAAAAATTTCATTATCGTTGGTGTTAAATGATCCGTTGATCAATGGTTAAAGTAATATTTGAAATATCTCTGAAACCTTGGAATTCGCCGAAGATATTAAATTTTTGCAACGACCCAGATAATTTGACAATTTCTTATGCATTCATACAAGAAGTTCTCAACATTGTTTTCACAAGACTGTTTTAAGTTTGTAAGTAAATAATTGGCGTGTGTTCCATGTATAAAGCTAAAAAAATACCTTGAAGTACGAATTTTGTAGGAAATATACTCAGCTTAATTTAGAACTAGTAGCTCAGGTGAGAGTAGATCTCGGGACAAAAAAATCTAATATTTGATTTTCATCTCAATCTTTAAATGTTTAGAGATATTCTTTTCGAATTCGAAGAATTTACACTGGTCTCTTCTTTTATAAGTTTTCTCAAAATTGCAATTAAACGTTTCGATATTACCAAATTGAAACGGAATGAAAAATAAAGCTCTTTACACATAAATCGTTTTGAATGACTTCAAAGAGCATTGAGGCCACATTGGAAGAAAATTGAAAAACTAGTTAGCTTTTGACTACGTGAGAAGCAAATATACAGACAAACGCACGAAAACCCGAACGTTCGAGTTGATGCGCATTGCTCAATAATTTCAGAAACCGTATAATTAGCAATAAAATATTTCGAGGATGGATCTAAAAAACGATAACAAAAGCAATAAAAAAATATTTATTAGCAATAGACAGAATAAAAAAGGGAATTAAGAGACATACTAGCAGATCACTTTTTCACATAATCACCAAATCTATTTAGGCATTTGTCTGAACGCAGGACTAACTTGTTTAACCTGGCTTTTTAGAAATTACGTCCCTAGCCAGTGAGCCAGTTCTCGGCAGCTCTTTCCACATCACTGTCTGAAGAGAACTTTGTTCCAGATATGTGTTTCTTTCATTTCGGTTAATTCAATTTCGTTGTGAGGCCATCCGACGCAAAGCCCTGGCATGTTGAATGATGGAGTCATCCTCCTGCATGACAGTGCCACGCCCCATACTGCTCGTAAAACTCAAGAATTGCTGCAAATGTTCAGGTGGGAAGTCTGGAGCCACCCCCCATACAGCACCCAGTGACTATTTCCTCTTTACGAAATTGAAGGATCTGGAACAAGGTTCTTTTCAGACAGTGATGTGAAAACAGTAGCTGAGAACTGGCTCAATGTGCAGGTCCGTGATTTCTATCATGCCGGTTTAAACAAGTTCGTCCTGCGTTCACATAAATACCTAAATAGATTTTGGTGATTATATGAAAAGCGATAGACAAATATGCCTCTTAATTCCCTTTGTATTTTTTGTCTATTTTTAAGCTACCTTTATAATTTATTTTTAAAATCTATTTTTTGTATTTTCTGACTATTTTTTGATACCTTTGTAAACTTTTCTTTGGATCCATCCTCGTTTTTTTTCGTTAATTAATTTTGCTAGTTAAAATTAAAAAACTTTTTAGATGGAAATTATTTGTACACTAGTTACACATTTCAAGTTCACTATATGGAATGCAGACACCTTTGATTTTCTTAACTGTTTTTGATGCTAACTCTCGATTCATTTGAACTTTATGACGAGATAATCCAACTTTTAATTTAACAAATTTTTGTCAGCATTGAATTTTATCTAGCGAATGAATTCCTGTTTTTCTTCAGTGTGAGTTTGCTAGAGCCAGGTCCGAGTTCGTTTGGGATGTGTTTTCTTAGATGAAGCTTCTTAACATTCCAATTACTTCTTTTAATTTACACCTGTGGTAAGTTATAGGTATGAGATTTCTGAGGTTCAATATTAAAATAAATCCATTTCAAATACTAGAGTGTTTCAAGAAGTAACTTAAAAAGAGCTATGACTGGTGCACAAATTCCCTGTCAAAAGAGCTCCTCTCTTGCACCCATCCAAACCAACAAGGATCTTGGACTCCGAATTCAAGGATGTACTGCGGTGTTTTATGTCTAGAGAGCTGAAGCAATCATTACATTCGAACGCCGCCAGTACATGGAGTAAGTTGTGCGCTAGAGTGCCTAAATATCCGTTAGAAGATTGAGGCATTGGCGAAAACATGGCCAGTGACTGAATTAAGAACTGTGATGATGTTTCTGTATGTCAAAAAATGCCCTCAGCTTAAATTCGTAGGCAACTGGTAAAAGTGTACAAAACGAGTGTAATGTTACGAAAACAGTTAAAGGTTTGTTTCAAGGAATTCGATAAAGGTAGAAGAAATGTTGGAGACGAACAAAGATCACGGCTGTCAAACATATCTATCACAGAGTCATTGGAACACGCTCCCTACAGTCCTTTGATACCCACATATTAGTAACTTCAAGAGATTTTCATCTCTTTGGGCGTTGAGAAAGCACCTGGGTGTTCGGAATTTCAGAACCAATGTCGAAATTCAGCAAGCCATCTTGGCATGTTTCCCTGACATTGACTTTGATTTCTTCTGTGCTTGTTTCGATACGATGGCGTACTGATGGAGCAAATGCTTCTACAAGTATGGTGACTATACCAGATGCATGTGTATCTCTTTGAATTCTCGAACAAATGTTTTTACTCACAGTGCCTTTTACATTAATTTTTGAACTGCCCTCATATTTCCTCTTTATTGTCAGCATTTTTCTCAGTAACTCAGTTCTTCGAACGTCGCAAGCCCCTTCAAAGAGCTGAATTAGCAAATTGTTGTCAGTATTACAATACATTCAAAAAGAAATTTCGTCAGCCTTGTCAATGCACCTTTGTTACCACCAGTCATTGTCCTGTTTCGATCAGTGTTCAGTTCATGGAATGGGCATTAAATTCACAAAAGACTTTTCTTGTAATATTTTTTGAATGATATCATTCGATAACTTACAAGGTTTAACCACTTAAAAGTATTGCAAGATCTCTTAAGCCAGTCAGAGCCTTCCACTCCAAGCACATCCGACCAATAAAAGCCAAAACAGAGCATGAGTGAGGAAGCTGATCAGTTTGGGCGTGGCATGGAAGGTTGGATTTCCTATTTCCATCAATCCGTGCTGACCGGCCAGGTGCTGGAGGAAAGGCTGGAACTGTCTGTATGCGGTCTTACAATATACTCTAGCAAGGTTTAAAGTGATGGTGATGGAGTGAAAGAGGCGTGGCTCTCAATGTTCCTCCTACTAAATGGAAGGGTGGTAGTCACAGCCACTGCTCCATTTGCCTGATCGGGGGAGTGATTGTGAATTACCAGCCTTATGGGGCATTTGAATCCAAATTTAAGTCACAAATAGGTTTAATTTCTTTCTAATGATTTGGGCAAAAAGTCTTTTATACTAATTATCTTCAAACAATCTCAATAAAACTTAAAATAAGTATAATGAATTCGTTGTGTAAATTCGCAGTGGAATCTTTTAATAAGGAAAAATATAATAATGTTTTCAATAAATCACAATTTTACTATCCGAGGGATTAATTTATAAATCAAGAAATTCTGACGTTACGTATACCGACCTTCTATAAATACTGAGAAATATATCTGTCTTATTGCACATTTTAATCACAAAGTAGTTATTTTATATATTGAGGTAGAGTATTTTATTAACTCTTAACATTCTACTTGTGTTTATATTGCTTAAAGAATTCTGAGTCATTTAATGATGTTCAGCAGCACGTATTAAATAAAAATTCTTCTCCCTTCCCTTTTTTTGAAATTTAACTTTCTTGAAACTTTCATCTTACTAGACCCTTTGTGAATCAGGTAGTTAAATCCAATTACAAAACTCTATTAATTTGTAATTTATGTTATACATTTTACAGATTCTATGAATAGAAGTCAGTTTTTCAGAGGAGTTTCAATGCAATTTAAACAAGGCGCATTAAGCGTCTGAATGCATTTCCTGCGATTTCCGCGGGTTGGAATCAAGTCCATTTTCAGTTGCATCCTGCTATTTTCACAAGCTAATGGGGTTACTTAGTACTTTTCAAACGTTGAATATTATTATACTAATAAATCCCTGCATGAAAATAACAATTCACTTGATTTAATGGCATTTGGTTATGTTTTCAAACGTTGCATCTAATTAGTAACTCAAAAAAATTATGCAGTCAAAGGGTTAAAAACACGAATCTTGAGTTTCTGTCGAATTAATGACTGATCAAAAGATCAGATCACGATTTTAGCGAGATATTCCTTCAATCTGAAGATCATTATATAGTGATATCTTGAAAGAGATATGAAATAAATTTTAAGATTTAATGCCGTCAGTCCTCAACACTTATAGTTCTGAATTTTGAAATTTACTAAGCCTTTTTTGATACTCTAATTAATGATGAATATTATTAGCATTCAATACAAGACAAGATAGATAATTAACTATCTGCATGATATTCTTACTTTTTGTAGTTTTAAAATTTAGCTAATTCAATCTTATTAAAGTATAGATTATATGTCGAAATTTACAGCCAATATTTTGCTACGATGCTTTTACCTCTAAGTTATTATTTTTTGTTTTAAGCAAGGAGTGAAAAAGGCAACATGCATTAACCACTGACGTTGCGTTGACGCAACGGGAAAAAAATGTTTACAAAAAATTATCTACCTAACAAACTTTATGTTAATAGCAGTTTTTGAGTAGGGCATAATATGCAGAATATTTCAGTCAAAAATATTTTTCTTTTAATGATTTTTATAAACGAGTTCTGTACTTGATGCATTTTTAAACGAAAAATTTTCACCTGATCTTTACGGAGGCAAATTACAAAAAGAGAAACAGGAGTGTTATAGGTGATTTATTGTTTGTCAAGGTCACTGCTTATCACAAAATTCCATCAGTCAGTAGTGTGAGGTTATCTGGAAGGGGTTGAAAAAACAGGTGTTGCGCTCACGCAACGTCAGCAGGAAAAGAGTACTTCAGCCACTTTTTCTCACCGTTAGACACTGTGGCAATTTTTCTCCTTCGGCAAGCAAAGTAATAAGTAAAACAATATATATTACAGTAAAAGATGCTCTTCAAAGAATTTTTGATTATGATGAAAAGAGTGAAATCTATTTTGCTGTTATTTCTACAGAATATAAAAAGCTGGTGGCGAAGAAGAAGAAATGATAATATTTTGAATAATCATAATAATTCTTTACAATTTTGCAGGCCCATTATTAAAGAACGTTGATGAAAAAGTTTTCGTCTCACAATCTGGTCCTATTGAACAGTTTAACACAAAAGTGGGAGGATTTGATTTAGGAGACAATTTAGCAACAAATCACAGGATTGGTATCAGTGTAAAAATATAGTTATTTCAGTATTCATTAATTAAGTTGATGCAACCTTGACAAATGCGTTTGAAATAGTAAGATTGTCTCTTAATGAAAGTAAAAATATCTCTTGGATTTTAGACGAGAATTTGCATTATTTCTTTTGCACACTCCCTTTGAAAGGGAAGTCTAGATTTATTATCCAGTTATAGATCAGCCACAGGAAGACCTAGTATGCTCAGTATTTAAAAGACATTAGATGGAGAAGGTAGGCCTTTTTTCATAAAGTCCGAAGAAAACAAATGACTGCATCATAAGCATAGTCTGACTGTTTATCAGTGCAAAGTTTGGAATATAGTGTATTTCATGATTGTAGTAAACTTTTAGTGCTAGAAGTTATTGACTGGAAAGAATCAGTTATTTTTAAAAGAAAAATATTTTAAAATTTTATAATAAATTAATTACCTGTTAAGTGATTTATAGCTTTACAAAACAAATCAAAACTAAAATAGTTTTCCAGCTTTCAACTCTAAGAAATTTCCTCATATGTTCAATTCAATTCACTTAAAATCCGTACTATTCCGCTGCCGTTGCGTGAACGCAACATTCGATTCTTCAAAAGCTAAAACGATGTTTGCCTATTTTACTATGAATTAATGTTGCATAATTGGTTCAAATCAACAATTAATATTATTCTTATAGTAAAAAATCCAGACCTTATAGTTTTGGCGTTTAATGGGTTAAGGATAGTAAATGGGAAAGCATGTGTGAAAATTATCATATCATGGCGGTGTAAATTCAGTTCTTGGTTCAGTCTAAAAATATAAATAACAATGCCAATACATATCGAAATCATAGACTAAATCCCGATAGAATCTAAAAATGGAAAAAGGGGAGAGTGCAGAGTACATTCAATCTGTAAAGATGATGAATCTGTAGTTGTCTTTAAAAAATGGATGCGAGGTTAATAAAAGAGTGACAGTCTATGGAAGTTTCTTTGGAGTTCCAATATTTAGTCATCCAAAACAGGTCTATTATATATAAAAACACAAACAATTTAATTTTGGACTCAGATATAGAAACCAATATTTGTTTTAATCTGAATAATGTTGGATTTAAAATCTTTTACGGATAAACCAGTGTATGTGATCATATCATCATATGAGATGCCACATTTAACTGTTCAAACACCCCTCATTATATTCATATAATTGAATTCTGACCTCAACAGATTATGCGTAAATAGCCTCTCGCCCATGATTATATTTAGCTAAAATAGACGTTGAAGCTGCCGAGAATGCTCCGAAAATCTGGCTTCCGCCAAAACTAACGCGATATCGGGAAACTGTATTATACATTGAATTTTGAAAAGTGAAATTACATTTTGATGTAGTTAATAAAATAAATTTAATCTCTCGGAGTTCTCAATAAAGCAATTTTAGAAAGATTTGCCTGCTTAAAAAATATCAGAATTCAGACTTCTTAATTAATTTTTCATTTAAAAATTAACTACACTGAAAAAATAAACGCATTAATTTGAAATTATGCAAAGAAGATTCAACAATTACATCAGCCTCTTTCAGTTATTTTTCTTCACGCTATTTGTGGCTTTATTTAAATGGAAGCGATTATTTGCAGGTACTGTACCTGCGAATAAAACGTTATTTGCAAATTGTACCTACGGATAAAACGTTATTTGCAGGTATACTGTAAATACGGATTACTTGCAGGTTTTTTCAAATTCCATGTGCTTCTTTAGAAATTTTAAAATGTTCTTTTTGTACTTGACACATTCTATTTATGTTTATGATATCATTTTTTTAAAAAATATTGATGCTACTTTGTTAGAATTTTCAGTATCGCATCGGAGACATGCGACGTTTTTCTGCACGTATAATTTGGTTTTGAGAGCTGATTTCTAATTCATGTGATTGAATTTGGTACAGAAAATATATTTACTGATTTTGTTTCAGTCATGAAAGTAAACCTCCTAGCAAATTATCAGTAAAAACCAAATTTCCGATCCTGATGAGCTCCAAAAACCCGTAAGATGTCTTAGGAAATCGTAAGCTTCCCTTTGCAGTTGACGGACACCCCAAAGTAAATAGTTTGAATCTGTTATAATCTCTATTACAAAATTCAAATCTACATTCGAGAAAATGCAGAATTAGCTTTCGTTAAAAATTTTAACAGACGATGGGAGACTAAAGAAAGAAAATAAATGATCCCGTACCTCCTTAAGTCTCGGCCGAGTGGTATGTTCGTAAAGCATTTGACCGCAATGAATCCGGATAGCAAGTTGAAAGCAATTTTTTTGTGCGCTCAACTACTTAAACAATCTGTTTAAGAATTTGAATTTTCCCTAATTATGTTTAAAATCTATGTCTATGAATTCAATGTTTTATTTGATTTTGCTCTCTTTTTCCCTAAACTTTGTTAATTTTCGAGCATATTTTAAATAGTTATATTCTTACTCTCTTTCTACTTTCTCGTATACGAAGTATACAAAGAGAAAGTATTGTAATCGTCAAAAAATACGAACTAGAGATTTTGACGAATCTCCACGTTTTAGACCTCCCTGAGTCCGAAAAACACAATTTTGGAATCATGTCTGTCTGTGAACACGATAACTCGAAAACTATTAGAAATTTGGTATGTGGTCTTTAAACATAATTTGTAGGTTTCTTTCAAATTTTGGATAAAATCCGTCAACGGGAAGTCTGTCTGTATGTATGTCCAGTGTCATGTGAACACTATAACTCAAAAACTTGAATAGCTAAATGGATAAAATTGGGTACACAGTTTTATCGTCATGAATGTAGGTCCGTATAAAATTTGGGGCCAAATCGGCTAAAAAGAGGAGTTCAAATTGCATATTCAATTTATTTTAATCCGATTCTCATGATGTACTGGTAATCTGTTATTGTTCTATATTTACAACAATAAATAATTTTTTCAAACATGAATTGAAAAATTTTATATTGTTAAATAAAATTCAAACCGATCTCATTATTTCAGCAAAATCTTTATTCACACGCTTCTGCAATTGTTACGGTTGTGGTAGTAATTATTTTCTTGTCATTCATCTAGTAGATTATTTGTTTACATTACCTATTTTATGCGCATTTTCAGTAATATCTTTTTTGAAACGTGGCAACAGATATTTGATTTCAGGTTTGTTTTTGCTCATGTTTCAAAAAATATTACTTGACAGGTAAAGGATAAAATAGGCAATGTAATGAATACTAAAGCGGAAATCCGCTTTGGAATTGAATTCCCAAGAAAACATATGAACATGCTTTTTGCTACTTAATACTTGCATGTGATTTAAATTCAAAAATGTATGAATATTTGCTCAGAGCTCTCTTTAATTACTCCTGCAGAAGAAAAATAAATTGAACGGAATGTACACTCCCTAATTAATAACATTTTATCCAAAGATACAGTACCTACTAATCTCATTATCCAAAAATAGGTAGAATTCGATAATCAACAGCATCTCTCTACTTCAGTTTTTAGCAATGGGTTAATAACAAACTATTAAATGTTTGTAGAAATAAGGAAACGGTTTGAATGCAAGTGCAGCAATGAGAAATGATGCCTAATGCCTAGAATTACATTTAAAAATCTTTTTAAATTTAAGATCAGACAAAAAATTCACGACAACACATTATTTATTCTTAAACTGTAAATAACATTTTATTCGCAGCTATTTTACCCGTTGAAACTAATTCCACTTGATCTGGTATAACTAACAAAGTCCATGAGTCAAGAACTCAAGAAGGAAGCCAACAGCGCGCAGTGTTCCTCGGGCGGTCACCCTCACAAGTACTGACCGCGTCCGATGATACTTAATTAGGGTGATCGGCCAAGAACCGGACGTTAGCGCACTGTACCTGCAAATAACGTTTTATCCGCAGGCGCATTACGTGTAAGTAACGCTAACCTATTTAAATACTAAATTTTCACCAACTGAATTGTGGTTTTCTTTAATATGTTCCCATTTAGGAGTTAGGTAACTTCGCAGATATTTTTATATTTTTTAAATTTCCAACTTTTTTTTGACAATATATTTAGTCCACAGCGTCTATTTTGTCCATAGTGGCAAAAATGAGAACTATTTTGTTTTCTTTATAATTGATTGCTTGTCTAAGTAATATCTATGTATAAGAAATTGCATTGTGTTTGCAACAGTATTTTTTAATTGGACTGTAAACATCTATATTTTAAATATGATAACAATTTATCTTAAATAGTTTTCAATCAAGGCTCCTTAAACTATTTTTCTTTTCTCCCTTTTTGGATGAAAAATATCGTGGCACAATTCCCTATTTTAATCCGGAAAATGCTGTGGGGACTCAAAACTTAAAAATGCACAAAAGTTGAAACATGAAATAACGGTTAATAAAAATTATTTCAAATTTTATGTATCTGACATTTTAAGTTTTTAACTTTCTTAAATCATTTTTAACGAACCCTCAGTTTTAATTACTTCTACTTCCATCGTAATAAGCGCACTAAGACTTTCATTTCGAGTCACGAGTCTCCCGGGAAAATCCCCTTTTTGCCATATATAACCTCTCATCACATTGCCAATTGCCCTTTTTGATTCAAGCAAGCTGACAACAACAGCCAGCCACTCGGGCTTAAACTTTTTAATCCTGGTCATGGAACTACGTATAAAATGATCCCTTTACCTATGAAAAGGTAACCTATTTTCAATGATTGAATAAAAGAAAATTGAATCAACTAAAGTCTTTTCCTTGACCCAGATATTCTACATCTCGCCTTTAATAAAGATGTTTCATGTATATAATGAAATATGTGTTGGAATTCAACAAATGTAATGAAATATATGATGGAATTTTTCAAATGTAATAATAAGTTAATTTTACAATCTATTTTTGCTTAAAAATATTAAATAATATATATTAAGAGGTGGCAAGGAAGTTTCTGCCATCCCATTAGTGTTCTATACCTGAAGTGCGGAGCCACTATTTAAGAATCCTAGCTTCGAACTTTGTAGAATATATGACTATTATTGTCTATATAATACTCAAACAGGCCAAAGCATTAAAGTAGAAAGCGGAACGTAAATATTCTGAAATTATAAACAAAATACTGTTTGCAGGTGGCTTTCTTCATTATAAAATTTCTGGCTCTAATATTATAAATACCAAACGCTCCAGACTAAGCCTGTATCTTAATTTGTAATGAATAAATTATTTTCTAAATATAACATATGAAACTTAATAGATATTAAATTTTGCATTCATTTTATGAGTAGAATCAGTTAATTCAAGTTAAGAAGTAAATTTCGAAACACAACATCGTCATTATTTTGTGTAAATAATTCATCAGAATAATGGTATTCAGAAAAATTATTTATTCATACTTTAAGAATTTCCCAATAGATTAGCACAAAATCATGGACGTAGTTATGGTGAATAACAGAGTATGGCGTCTTTGTAAAATATATAAAAAAATGTCTTATATTTTAATATTCCATTACGTCGCTTTACAAGCAACATCACCTATCTCAATTTTTGAAATTTCAAGGAGTAAGAAAGGACTGAATATTTCTCAACTGATCAAACTAAAACTTCGCAATACATTTCAATGAATAAATGAAATTAACGCTCTTACCTGTCAGAAAGTAAGCAACAGGCAACAGTTGAATATAGCCATCTTTATTTTCTACAAGCAGCACATCACAAACACGCACAGGACCGAATATATAAACATAACTTCACGTGCTGAGAGATAGATAGAAAGTACTTAATATAAATACAAAACCCGTAAGTGGCGCGCAGCGCCACCTGGCCAATGGCCATGGTCTTCAAGGGTTTTAACACAAGCCCCACCCCAAATGGCCAAGAGGTTCATTCAAATTAATTCGTTTAAATTGTGTACATTGTAACATCTTTAACATTAAAATTCTCACATATGTAATTTTAACATGCATTATAAATTTATATTAATTCAGATAATTTTAAATCGATATTAAGTTGCAACGTTACAAAATTTCAATTCAATTAAATGTTCTCAAATGCTAAACAAAATTTTAACATATTTACATTTTATCACATTAGAATGCATCAAAATACAACAATTAGAATTGAATAAATATCAGTTACACAAATTCAACACTTTACCTATAAAAAGAAATAAAATATAAATTGAAGCTAAATATCTTCACATTTGCACTACATTATCAGATCTAAATATTTATTCCTAAAAAAATAATCAGATTAATAAGCATATTCAAATTAATCATTCATCAATTTCTATGTTGTATAACAATTGAACAGGCCTTTTGATAACAAATATATTCGTTTTAACTCGACAAGATCTAACTTTACCATCTCTGCCAGGAAATACAGCTACTACTCTTCCCAATTTCCAAAAATGCCTAGGAAGTTTATCATCGTTGATTAATACAATATCATTAACTTTAAATTCCCTAACTTTACCTGAGGTTTTACTTAATGAGTGGATCTTAACATTAAAAGATATTCTTCAGACCATTTATTCCAAATATTATTAATTAATCTTTCGAGAAAGTTAAACCTTTTAATTACCATTTTCCTGTTACTTAAATTGGAATCAATAGTAAGCCTGGCAGGAGGTAAGCTATTTACTCTTCTTCCCAACAGCATGTGCACTGGAGTAAGAAGCACAGGTTCCTGAAATTCAGAAAAAAACATAAGTTAAAGGGCGAGAATTAAACACACCTTCAATTTCAATAAGTAGAGTCTCTAACTCTTCTCGAGACAAAGTAGTTCTGCCTAGAGTTTTTCGGAGGGCAAGTTTCACAGATCGAATGAGTCTTTCATAAAAGCCACCCCACCATGCAGCTTTCTCAGCAATAAAGCACCACTGGATTTTGTGGGAGGCATGAAAGTCTTTCACCATTGGATGGTTGATGATAGTCCACAAATGTTTTAGTTCTTATTCACTTTTCTTGAAAGTTTGTGCATTATCTGACGAAATCTCGAAACAGAAACATCGACGACCAATGAATCGTCGAAGAGCCAGAAGAAATGTTTCAGTGCTCAGATTGACAACAAGCTCCAAGTGCACAGCTCGGGTTACTCCACAGGTAAACAAAACGATGTAGTTTTTGTTGTCACTGTTCTTGGTGTAGAGCGGTCAGCCGAAGTCTTTCCCAACTATAGAAAATGAAGTAACTGCTCCATTCAAGCAGCTGGCAAAGGTGCAGTAACTTGTAGACTACTACTGCAGAGCATTTCGCCTTATAAGACGAATCCTATTATACCGTGCGTGTCTGGTTCTCTTCGAAGACCTGCATAAAGGTGATAGTATGTAGATGATTTGACTTGAATTACAGTAAAACCCCAGTTAACTGAACTCCGGTTCAACGAAATCCGAGTTATCCCAAATTTTTCTGAAATTGCAAATCCATGAATACGTACTGTACTGCACGGGAATAACCTTGACCGCGAGAGCGCAGTGGGCTATGGCTACTGGAGAGGTGAACGCCCGGCCTAAAAATGTAATTTTAACTTTAATAAAGAATATAAATGTAGCCTACAAGGATAGTTTTTGATTCGCTTTACACTCAAAACATTTCAGAATTATATACTGTATATAGATGAAAATCGATGTTCACGGCTTATTCCAATTTTTTTTTATCCGAAACGATTTCCCTCCCTTTTGTTCGGTTAACCGGAGTTGCACTGAATATTCCGAATACGAAACCTCTATTGCCTTTGACGCGAAGAAATGCATCATTGTTATTGCAATTACTAATTTTAATGATCCATTCCATTATTATAGATACGGCTCATAAAGCCTTGTAAGCATCTTCATTAAGTTACTGTAAAATGATGACCATTTATACCGTAAGATAATGAAGACATGCATTTCTGAACTCCACTCTTCACATTAGAAACTGGCCAACCCTTATGGATATAATGAGCTCAAGCATCAGGCACGCAAGTAATCTTCTGTGGAACCATAACATACTAATCCAGTGATCTTCCAGTCCCGAGTAGAAGTCTCTGTCATATGGCCGCCGTGACTCCGAAAACATCCGTTAAATTAAACCAATTAATTACAAATTAGTCGTCGATGGTTTCCCCTGATTTCGATTAACTGTGACCAAGTCCTGACATTTGAGAAATCACGTAATGATTATAATGCTCTGCCAGTATAACTGCAGAGCTTCGTCGCTGTTAATAGTTTGGCTCAAGATAGTCCATCACATTTTCGCTGAATATGGTAATTTTTTACAAAGTTTTGCATCTAGCTTATGTTATAGGTCGATCTGTTGAACTCACTCTGCCACAAGGCTAGTTTTTCCATCCAAATAAATCTCATAGCCTTGATTCATTTCGTCCCTTGTTCCTTCTCGTGAATTATATATATATATTGCATAGTCAAGTTACCGAGATGGGTTGCTGGATAACCAGACATAGTTTTTATGAGTTTGATGTCAATTTTGTAACTCTGCTCAGAGCAATAAATTTTTGGACACTCGATATAAGATTTAACATCTATACAGTGCCATGGAAAATCAGCTGCGTTTTGTGCTGAAGTAACTTAACTAAGGTTCTTATTGGTAACTTAAGAAAATTCTCATATTTTTCAGTAAATCACTTTTTTGGTCAAGAAAATGTCAAAAAATTATATAGCAACGGCTGCCATTTAAAATACGATATGAGAACATCATTCGGGTATGAAGCGACAGGTAATCTGAAGGAAGTCTGCAGTCAGGATTATTTTGGTTTGTGTCATTGAAATTTTTTTTCAAATTTATCTGATTCATAAAACACTAAAATTGCTTGCATTTGATGGATTTTAAGAAAAAAATTCAGTCTTGGGTATCGTTAGGAACAGATGGAAATTTTCTTTTTTATTTCTACACTTATTGGATGCAATTTTAATTCTTGCAGAGTACCATGGCTTTCATCGCCACAGAAACTATAATAAAAACCCTATCATGTTTGCAATTTAGGGCTTTCAGTCTTAGTCAATTTCTCTGAAACCCTGAAAAAATCATAAATTAAAGGAAAAAAGTATAACTGAGTAATTATTTTTAATTTTTAAATATATTATACATATATCTGTCTGTTTTGGGATATTGTTACATATTTACGATTGCCCTAATTTCGAACCATATTAGTACGTGAATTTATAAAATATTAAGTAATGTCAAAGGCATACAAGACTTCTATATTAATAACTTTCATGAAATAATTAATATTCTTTCCATCGTAATTTTAACACACATACATTCGAAGCTGAAATTCAATTTGTATAACATTATTAATTTCTCAAAGATAGATCGAAAATTTAATATCCATCTCCAAATGAAGAGTACTATATTTACTGTCTCAGAACATCACCATTGGAGTCGGAAGCTTTCTGAGTATGGTTAATGTAATGGATATGTTTATTACGAGTATGGTATAATGTGAAATTTGATATGGGTGGATTTATATTGAATGACTATGTATACTATTCGAATCGTACCGCAACATTATTTGATCGATTGCAAAGTATAAACCCTATACATGCAATGCAGCAATATTAAACATCATTCCATATAATGATCATAATGAATCTATTTGTGAATTTAAGACAAAATTACTTTTTATGCAATGAAGTGCAATTTATGTAAGATTTATTTCAAGGTTTAATTGGGTAGATTACAAATTCAATGAAAATTATGGAAAAATAACAATTTTTCAACTTTAAGTATAATAATATTAATATACTAAACTAAAAAATATAATTACTAAAACGCCTCATACATCTAAACGAATCATCTGCAGTAACATTCGTTTATGTCTTTAGTAATCTTCCATACTTACTCTATTTGACTTCGAAGAGTGATTATTGCTTTCTTTTGTCATCTTTTTTATTACTTTTTAATTTACATATAATAATTAGTTCTTTCGAGCACATTTTATCATTCCGTATTGAACTCACATTGTTTTTGTTGGAGGGGACTACATTATTTTTTTCTTGACTATGTACTCTTCGATAGTCTGGTTTTCTCAAGTGAGCTTAATCAACAATTTATAATTTCGTTAAGCTTCATCCCTTCATTCTGAATACATATGTTACGATTTTTTTTAATTTAATGTAATAGCGCGCTAAGAAAAATAATTTTAATACTGCTTTTTCTAACGAAAATTGAAAGTAAAAAAGTACTGGCAAAAAGAAAAAGAATTTTACCATGTATTCCGAATTCTAGCATCATATGTTGAAATATAACGAAAATTTAAGAGATTTCTACAATGGCTTATTATCTGAATTCAATTACTAGAAAAGTTCCTATATTCATTATTTGAAATAAAATCGCTTTTATTCATTTGTTCTCGTGAAAACTAAAAAAGCTTGAAATACTTGCATATTCTTTGATAAATTGCACAATTTATTGCACAAAACAGCTGGAAATGTAACTTTAAGTAATAGTTGCAATATTTTCGAAAGGCACTTTTGTTGGTATATTTGCTAGTATAAGTCATGAAATGATTTACCTGCACAGATTTTAATCATGAGTTATGTTCTTCATTAACTTTCAGGAAACCGCAAATAAATGCAATGAAACTTTTTTCAATAATATTTATATTACTCAGGACTAACGATTTTTCTCTGCCTAGTCTTGCAAATTTTACAAATGTCTGAAATATCCATTTAATGATTTTTCTTTCTTTATGGTATTTGCTTCAGCTTAAATATTGCTGAAAATGTTATCTTTAAGAATTCCATACATTACAAGAAATTATGGCACAATTAACTTATCTCCAGCAAAAATTCTTTGATCCTAGCGGCTATTATTATGCCATGACTATACATATCAATATGCTAAATATTGTTGTTTAAAAAGAATAGTCTTTAATACCAGAAAGATTAAATTTAATAATCTTTAAAGCACTATGAAATAAGATAGGTGAAGCCTTTTATTCCTTTCTTAGCCCAAGAAGTTAAATTTTACTTTCATGCCTAGTAGTGCAGAAATATTATATTTCCATATTTTAATCATTATTACATATTTTAGCCTTTTCCAAATTTGAAATCTAGCAGAAAAATGCGTGATCACATAGATAATTGTCATTTGAAGAATTAAACATAAATTTTGGATCCAAATACGCTGAATGAAGTTCTAAGAACGTTAACGTTTCATTCTCAGCTAAAAACCTACGTTAGTGTAAAGTAAAGGTTTTCAGAAAAAGGAGATAATTTTTTCATTACGATTCAAAAATATAATTTCCGTCTCTAAAAAGCAATCGTGCAGCTTCAAACGATTTCGTAAATTTTACAAACTAAAAATTGATATCTCAGTCAAATATACTATATGATCAAAAGTATCCGGATACTTTTGGATTCACACATTTTTTAAGAGTTTCTCCAGAACGTATGGATTTACTATACTTGGACTTCGACCCTGTGATGAATAGGCTTGAACTCACATTTTACAGTGAAGATTCGGTCACGAGGGCATTTAGGGGACCTAGCAGAAATTATTGAAGAAGTGATAAATATCTGGAAATTTCATAAAAGCTTATGCGGACAAGATCAAACATTGTCCAAAAACAAAAAATAAAACTAAAAATATAGATAGCTTTTATGAGCGAATTTTCATAGTTTTAATGTGCACATAATGATTTCAAAGTTCAGAAAAAGACCCTAAATAATCAATAATTAATACACGAATGAAGACAGATGGTTTAAGTTCTACAGAAAGATAGAAATGAAATCAGATTTCTTTTCCGACGTAGAACCAGAATTAGTAGCTTTTTTACAATTTAAACAGCATATATTTCTACCATTTTCAGAGTATTGCATTCTATCGGATAAGAAAATAGTCTGTGTAGTGGCTTACAGAAATTTGATTTGCTTTCCATTGGTGAGTTCAGCTTGCAAGGAATCACATTTTCTCTCAACATTAAGCCCAATATCTAATAGTAGGATTTTTTTTGCCATAGGCAAGAATATTCATTGATTATTGAAGATCATTAATCCTCTCTATAAGAAAGTTAATTCGACTTTTGACTTATCAAATCATTGTTTGTGGAGAGAGGTTAGAAAACCATGCTTTAAATCGATGGAGGTTATATTTTTGTGCAATGTTGTGCTGTAAGAAAACCGTGTTATCAGAATTCCGTTTGAAATTTCCTCGAATTCTATCAAACACTAATTTCTAATGAATAAAGGAAGCTTGTTTGATTAAGCATAGAGTGCTTTTCAACTTTTTACAGTCTTAATCTTTCTTACAGCTATCCTACAAGCTAACAAAATACAAACAAACAAACAACAAACAAAATCCAACTTTAACTTTTTAAAAAACAAAAATGCAACTTTTAAAATTCGGGAGGTATTCCTTATAAGTGATAACATATGCAGTAGACTTTCCCAAGTGTATTATGGGAATACCTGACTTTCTTTCTTTTTCTTCTTCTAAATTGTATTACAGAATTCGTGTTTTTTGTATTGGGTTTCTCCGCTGAATTGTGTTATAGAAATTGTTTTGTTGATGTTTCTCTTCTTTTTCAATTTTTTTCCTGTCTGTAAATTATATCTCAGACTTTTTTTTACTATTTATTAGATTTCATAAAATTTTCATTTCTTGTTTATTTTATGTATGTTTCTTTATTTATTACGTTTATTTGTATTTATTTATTATTTATTTTTGTAATTATTTATTGTGTTTGCTGTTTGTATTTTATTATGTTTGTATGCACATTTGTATTTTATATAGTATTACTTTTATTGTTTTAACTTTTAAAAAATTATTGTATCTTTTTAAAATCACACTCATTTGGAAAAAAAGGAAAAGTAACATTAATAGTTTTTTAAAATTATTTTTTCGAAATGGGTCCAATAATTTCTGACCACCCTGTTAATAATATCATTATTGCATTGTATAACATCATCTACATTATTTGTGGCATCGTGCTTAATACCGATGGCTCAAACTTAGGCATGTCAATGATAATTGGAAGTCAAAAATTATAAAAGCAAGGCTCTCGTCGAACTATTGCAGTTTCGTGTAGCACGATAATCATTAATTTAATACTATAAACTTTGAAATACGTTGAATTATTTTCTTGCTATAATCCTGGAAATAAATTAATCCTCTCTAGGGTATATGGTATTTCCATTAAATTGGAAAAAAATATTCGATTTGTTTAATTTCTCAGTAGACTTAACTTTTTTACTAAGTTGTGTTATAGACATTGTTTTGTTGCTGTTTCTTTACTTTTTGAATTTATTTTTTAGATTTTTTCGCTGTCTCTCTTTTCTAAATTATATATAAGACTTTGGTTTTACTATTTATTAGACTTTATAAAATTTTCATTTCTTGTTTATTTTATATGTGTATCTATATTTATTAAGCCAATTTGCATTTATTTATTGTTTATGTTTATAATTACTTATTATATTTGCTGTTTATATTTTATTATATTTATATTCACATTTTTATTTTGTATTGTATTACTTTTATTGTATTATTTTACTTATATTTCCTGTAT
>BGPR01000591.1:264517-276163 GCA_013235015.1 Araneus ventricosus
AAAAAAACCTATTTCTATTTTAATTGCTGTAAGAACATTGAGCAAACTATCAGAATGTTTATTAAAAATTCTCCATATTGAAGACAAGAAATATTGCCAAGAAAAATAATCCAAATATTAATGCTAATAATCTATAATATAAAGCAGAAAATACATGTATCTGTCGGTCTGTCTGTCTGTTGGTCACAAGAACTCCTCCTAAACGGTGTACCGTAGCGACATGAAATTTGCACACGACATTCTGGAGTACATTTCTAGGTCAACTGTGCCACTTTTAAATTTCAGAATTAATTAGTTTTTAATATATTTAATTAAATAACGAATATTAAGCCGTTTTCTTAAGACCAATTATTAAATGTTTTTCGCCAATAACTTCTGAAATATTTATCGCATGAAAATTATTTTTACACCATCTTAAGGAGCGAAACATTCACTTTTTAATGATAGTTATTACATTACTGTTGAATGTTTTCTCTAATTCTAATTTACGTATCAGAATGTAATTTTAACGCAATTTTCTACAATACCTACTATTCTTATAAATTAAATTTAAGCCAAATTACTGTTTATCAAATCCTTCATTCACGTACATTTGCCACTGTTTAAGTTAATATAAGAAACTATTGTATTTGGACATTTTTATATTTCTATGGAAATCTCTTCTTTTCCTATATGATGTCGTAGCATAAACCTCTTTTAATATGGTTGCTCAGCAATCCATTTACTGTGCCATTGGATTAATTATACTTTCTATGCGATGTTTTGTTTAATTTTCTAAAATTTTTATATGGTCCTTTTGAATGTGTTAACTTTTTCGAGATTACTTAGTCCAAGGGAGAGGAACTAGGAAGAAATAAAAAGTGTTTGACCAGTCTTTCTCTCACAAGAAATCTTCCTAAACGATTAATACTATAGAGATTAAATTTGTGCATACACTTGTCCATTACTAGATCAATTCTGCATTTTTCAAAAATTATTACTCCTTAAAGTATTTAATTAAATGACAAAATTTTTTTTCGCAGTTTTTCGCCAATAAGTTCTGAAATATGTATTGAACGAAGATGATTTGTATACCATTTTAAAGAGCCGAAAATATTCTTTTTACTGATCTGAATCGAAATGGAATACGTTCCTTTCCTCCAATTTTCATAAATATTTAGAAATTCATTTTACACTCAATTTGTAACAATGGTTTATATTATTCCCAGATAGCACGTAAGTTTGCAGCAAGTTTGATTTTGACTTGTCATGGCAAAATTTGACGCGTCAAACTTGAATCGAACTTGTAGCAAGTTCTATGTGACAAATAGCGCCACCTCCTTTGCAAATCAAACTTGCTGCAATTTTTCAAAACAAGCTTCCTGCAAAGATAGCACAAAGGGAAAATTATCTTTGTCTCTGTTTTAAAAAACATCCGATTTTTAATAGCATCTCCTAGACCGTAATTCTTTTTTATTAATTCAATAAATCAATGATAATTTGTGAAAAAAATAACTTTTTTATAAAAAAATTTTTGAAACATTTTCCATCTTTTTACTAAATATATCTTTCTCACTTTAAAGAAAATTATATCGCCTTTTTCTTAATATTGAAATTTTAACGTTTATAAACAAAATTAAATCTAAAAAACAGTCAGTGTTTGTTGAAAAATAAATAACTAGACATTTTGTCCCATTTTAAAGTAATTACTTTTGAACTCTAATTTCATAATTTATTCTACTAGAAAAACGTAGTTATTAGCGAAAATCGCTCTCTCTTTGACTTGAAATCATATTTTCAACTCCAAAAATTTATGAAATCCAGAAAGTAGTTTGAAATAAATCGTATACGAATCGAATCGAACGATGTTTTAGCGAAATCTATCTTCTCCTCTCAGAGTTCAGCTGGCTCAATGGTTAGCGTCTCCGCTTCGGAACCGGGAGGTCGCGAGTTCTATACCGGATTGTGTTTTGTAATCTGTTGTTGCTATAATTTGCAATAAGTTTGCATGGCAAGCTTGTGGCAAGCTTGCTGCAAGTTCGTTTCATGGTGACTTCGAAGCTTTCGTTAACTTGCTGCAAGCTTGCACTCTTGTCATGAAAAATTTGTGGCAAACTTGCACTCTTGTCATGACAAAATTGTGGCAAGTTTGCTGCAAACTAAAATTGCTATCTGGGTTGTAATTAAATTCAAATCAATTTATTGTTTCATCAAATCCTTCATTCCCATGTTTTTGCCACTGATTTTGATTGATGATAAAAAGCACTGCTGTCATTGAATATTTACAGAAAGGCAGAAATTTTACTTCCGCTTTTATTTTGTAGCACGTATATCTTTCAATTTGTGTGCACAATAAATGAGGTTAGTTATATGCGATGCAATATTAAATTTTGTAAATTTTTCAATGTTCCCGATGAGCGTGTAACAACATTCAAGATTGAGTCTGGTTTCGACCGAAGGGAAAGGACCTAAGGAGAAAAAAAAGAAAATTATGCAGTCTTTTTCTTGTCAGACACACAAACATTGAAAAGAAGTGAATTGTAGCCCAGATAATGGCAATAAAAACGAAGATATGAAAGAAATTCTGTTGTCGCCGTAGCGATGATGGGGAGGAAAAAATGGAGTACCAGGGTCTGTTAGATTCGCGCCAGGTGGTTCATACGGAGAGAAAAGGAAGAGATAGGTTTAATTGCTGGCTGAGGGAGTCAGACAACACGGGGACTGAACGACCGAAAATGAAGGAAAGACGATTCTGCGAAAATCTGTTTCATTATTTTTAAATTCTTATAAGTATTTAGACTTGAAATTTTCTTTATCCCGAGCAATGCTGGGTATATCAGCTAGTAGCATATATGAGGTAATGTTTCAATTAGAAAATCACTTGAGATTTTCTCTATGAAGCTCTTTTGATAAATAAGAAAACAGGATGGTGCGAATTAATAATGCCTTTTCGTAAAATAATGTAGGAAATTCTACCTATTATACTAATCGCTTTAAAGAGTTTGGAGTTTATACAGGAAGACAGTTTGTTAAGAAGTTAATAAAATTTACTAAAGAAAATATGCTACGTAACTTTAGCTGGTGAATGGTCTGCATCAAGCTGAAATTATTAATAAATTTTTGCTTTTTTTAACATTCTTCTTCGCAAAAGGCAGATATTGCAAATTCAATTTTAGGTACTTCAGATATTTTGATATAGAAAAACATTTCATTTCGGTACAAAGTGTTTCAAATTTTTAGTATGATTGAAATTCAATTTTTTGTCCAATTTTTCTTCCTTAAAGGGAAGAATTTTCTGTTGCATTATATTTTGGTAATGAAAAGTACGATAATTAAAGTTTTAGTATTTAAAATATTTAAATTCATATAGTTTGTATAAAAGATGTATTACGATGTCTATGATAATAATCTCGATTGAAATCATGATGCCTTGCCAATATCTATAAATCGCTTATTGATTTCTTCTTAATATTAATATATGTTGGAAATATTTTTCTTGGTAATCTGTCTTTATGTAAGTATCTATTCAAAAATATCGTTTTTATATTATTTATTTTTAATAATAAACAACAAATTGAACAAATATTTTCCCAAAAAAGCAAAAGTGATGCTTTTCTACCAATGCATAAGAGAATAAAGAATGCAAAAGTCAAAAGAGACCCAACCAAAGTGTACGGATGTCAATAAAGAACCTCCCTGCAGTACGGTTGCCGGAATGTCACACGTCCGTTTGGAATGTGCGACCCGCATTATCTCCGGGCTTGATAGCTCCCAAGGGCACGATTGCTCGCCTCTTTTGTCCAATTGCTCTTTTGCGCTTCTTTTTTCGGGACTCGGACGCATATAATTAGCATTGATGGCTTAACAGGCTAATCGAAAGTGGCTGTCGCATTTAATTGATTAAAATTACAAATATCACGTGATTTTATTTTCTTTATACAAGAAAAGATAATTTTCTCTCATTAATTCATGCCAAATGCATAATTATTTCATGATATGGTAAGAATTCAGTTTAAATATCATGTTAATGTAATTTTCTTCCGTTAATCGCATGATAAATGCTTTAATGATAATTTCATGAATTCGTATGTTTCCATATTGTGATAATTTTATGGTGCTTTGTCTTTTTTATCTACTTATTGGTTAAAGATGCGGTAGGAATATATTGTGTCAGTCATCTTAATTTTGAGATTTATTCTAGTAAGAAGGACTACACCAGAAATTGAGCTGTTCTAAATTTCACAACATGAGATTTCTTAATTAAAGAACTCTCATGGATATGGAGGATTCACTTAAATGGAAGTGAGGGGTTTATTTGAAATCTACTTCAGTTTTTTTGTTGCAATTTTATTAACATTCTTAGTGTTTCAAAATCTATAAAGCCATATCGGCATCTATTGCGAAGCAGCTTCGTCATATAGCAGAGTCGAGTATGCGGTTCCTTTTGGGAAATTTAGTTCATGAATCGCTCTGCAATTGTCTTTGAACACTACATTTTGTAAATAAATAATATATTTTGATTGGCTTTACGAACTTCAAGGATATCTTAAATATGAACAGTAGATGTTTGTGGTATCACAAATTAAGAATTTCTTTTGACTATTTGGAGTTAGTTGCTTTCTCTTTGCAACAAAGCTTATCATATAACATTTGATCAAAGTGCGCGTGAAGCACAAATATTTCGGTTGTTTCAATGAACTCTAGATGTATATTTTCTGAACTGGTGAATATATCAGATACTTTTTATAGGTTTTTATTCAACTTGACTGTCGTGTCCTCAAATTGAGATCAATTTCTTACCCACTTCCAATCGAACTATAGCTTTGAAATTTAGCACAGTGGTGGATTACCGGTGAAAATACAGTATTATGCAAAAAAATTGCAATCTATATCTATTTTAAACCTAAAAAAACATGGTAGTAAAATTTTAGCCCAATATTTGGGGCGATAAAGTTTGGGATGGTAACCTCAGGTTACGTAGGGTTGTAACATCACCACGAAACTAACAGAGAATACACTATACTTCCGGCGCTGCACCGATAAATGACGTAATAGCTCGTGTTTCTACGCGTCTTGGGTTTACTTTCTATTAGAATTCGTCAACAACAAGATTTTTAATTTACTTCGTGTGCGCCAAACGTTTCGCACTCAAAGCAAAAGAGAAAACTTGTGTAGATCGATTATCTTTTTCTTCTATTGCATTGTTGATAATAATTGTAAGTTATCACGTAATGTATTACTAGTTTATATTTCAGAAAGTTAATGTCATGAAATCATTTAAAAATATTATTGTACATATGTATATAATAATTTTAATATTGGTTTTATATTGAAGAATTCAATAATTGAATTTGGTTTGCTATGCCTAACATGTCGTGTGTATTCGTGTCAGCCGTCACTAAAGAGAAGAATTTTTTTTACTATTGAGTTCATTTTGGCGAAATTATAATGTGTAAACGAATTTTCTCATTTAAAGTGCATTTTGAGTAAAAGCTTGTACCTTAATTTTTTATTTATTTAACATTTATTTATTCAGACAAACGTATGTATCGAATTATTTAAACAATTTCAACCAGCGTTTATAAGATTCTTACAATTCGTGAAAAGCACTGAAGACGTTTGAGATGAATTCGAATTTCAATTTAAGAGAAATCTTTTCCTACTAAAACAGATTGAAATACTGAAGAAGACCGACTTTAAATGAGCATAACGGCTTAAAATCAAATCATTAACTTAAAAGAAAGTGTGTTTTAAACATCTTCGCAGGAATGGGAAATAAATGCTTATTTAATTTTTAATACCTATTAGGTCATAAATTGAATTGCTCCAAGCTACTTTTAACGGGATTAAATATTTTTCAGTTCATTAAATTTGTAAATAATTGTAAACGAGGAGTTTAAACCTCGCTGCTAGAAAAGTATAGAAATAGAGCATTTTACTTAAAAATGTTGAATTAAACATTGCAATTATCATTAAATCAGCATGTTAAAGATTCAAATAGCTTTTGATATACGCACAAATTTATCATTAATTTGGAAATAACTAGAAAGTATATGGTGATTAGTACTGAATATGTGGAACACTATTTGAATAATAATACCACTAACTTGAATAAATTTTTATTATTTATTGAAAAATGAAAACAAAAGTAAAGCTAATTTTCATTATTATTAATTTAGAAAGCAATCACAGAGCTTGGGAACATTAAACATTGTTCTACTGACCAACACTTGAAACTGTATTCAATAACTGGCGGATGAATGCTCTTAATGTAATAAGAATATTTGATGAATTAAAGGAAGTGAAGATGGAAAGTTTATTCTTCGAAGCACAAAATGAACTTAAAAAAAGTAATCTGTGTTGAGAACAAAAGTATTTTTAAACTATATATATATATATATATATATATCTAATATAAATCCAAATATAACTAGTATATAATCATACAGAAATAAAGTAAACAAAACATGTCAAGAATCAAATCCTATACTAAAAAGTCATTATTTGAACAATACATCAATTTTAAATAAAATCTAAAAAATTGAAATTACTAAAGTACCACGAACAAAAAATCAAGTTTAAGCATTTATATGTCAACAAGTGAAAGAACACTGTTGTTATTAAAAGTAATGAAATAGGCAATCCAAGTAAATGGAGTTTTCAACAATTAATATAGGAGCTTGGCTGTGGACAAGCTTTAGCCAGGTAAAATTAATTTTGCTTGAATTTTTTAATTAATTTTGCTTAATTTTTTTAATTTAATTGCTCATATATATATATATATATATATATATATCATATATATATATATATATATATATATAATATATATATATATATATATATATAATTCTTAAGCTAAATATCAGGAACTCTTATAAATCCAAATATAACTATAATAGAGGCTAAACATTCTGCTCACCAAATAGTCGACTAAGTATCCTACTTGCTAGTAGCTCTGAACTAAGACTTTTACAAGTGGGTTGTATTTGTTCATATTTGTGATACACCATCATAAATGCATTTAGGTTTGTGCTTTGTGATTAGAATCTCAGCACTGAGACAAAAAATGTTTTAATAATACGGCTGGAAAAATGAGCAGCATTACTGAGTACCTTGTTCTATTTGATTTAAACATTGTTTTAACTCTTTAATATCTTCTTTCCAGGATATTTCTTTATATATTCTCTTTTCCCATAGATGATTTAAAATTTTTTTTCGTTAAATTATTTAGTTTCTAAAGTAATATGTCTACCTCCTTAGTATTAAGTATAAGCTATTATGCCCGTTCGTCGCTAAAATTTTGTTTCCTTCGACCAAGCGTTAATAATAAAATTATATCTGAGTATAAATTCCTATCAACAATTTAAGTATAGAATTATTATAACCATAATTTATATGTCACTGTATAAATACTGTATTCTGTAGTATTCTATGCACTATTTAAAGTATATAACTGAAAATAACTCTAAAATGTCCATCTTTGGATAAATAATACATACTGAAAGTACGTATCTGAATATTTATAACCACAGCTTAAATATAAACTATGGATATCTATAATTTAGTGAATTTATAGCCAAAACTCTATACTAAATGAATATCTAAATATATAAATAAGTATTTAAATGCAGGCGTAGTACATCCGTAATATAGTCTTTCTAGAATTATCCCTGAAAGCAGAAGAATGCCTCAGTATAAAAGAATACATCTTTAAACGTCAATATTCAAAAACATAATTCTTTATACAGTGAAACCTCTTTGAACGGCCACCCCTGCATAGCGGGCACCCCTCTTAACGGCCAATTTTTCGTGGCACGGATTTTTCGGCCCATAGACCTAATGTTAAAATAACCCCTAACAACGGCCACCCAACCCCTCTGAACGGCCGCCGGGTGGGTTCGCCCATCCCATTTGACAAACGTATAGGTTAGAGATTTACTTTTTAAACTGAAAAACGAACTTGAAAAAATGGATTTTCCGAGAAGGGTAAAAACTTAAAACAGTCACAAATTGTATCCTTTTTTCAAAAAAATGTAAAAAATTATTAAATAAAGTACTGTTTTCTCTTTAGATAAGTCTCAAACTTCATTTTAAATAAGAAATATGTGTCAGGCTTGTTTATATTATGTATTATAGCAATTATCTTGTAATTGTAACGAAAACCCTTCAGAGCGGCCACCCCCTCTGAGCGGCCAATTTTTCTCGGAACGGAGGGGTGGCCGCTCAGAGAGGTTTCACTGATGTTATTGCGCACTGTTTATCTTTTGACATACTACTTAAGAAAGTTCGTTGCCATTATGATAATGAAGATCGATTTTAATGCATGAAAACTGTGAAGCAAAATATGCGACTATTCGAACACATTTGGCGAAAAAAAGGAACGTGACATCATAAATTTGGAATGAATTTAGAAAATTCTCATTAAAACAACTAGAAACAAAAGTGGAAAAAGTAGATATCCAAGAACAGGATCTTCCACCATACACTTCGGCAACGACTAATATTTTTCATTTGCCCAGCCATTCCGAAAGAAGTATGTCCATTTTACACGAAAGAAAACTTCATGTTTTTAAATCCCATTGGATTTTTTTTTGCCGACAGAAATACAGCTAAGAACAAAAAAATATACACAGTTTTGTACTTTAAGAAAGTATCCATATTAGCAATTCTAAAAGCAAACCTTCCTCATCTGTATTGTGGTCTTCCACAGACAGATATTTCCCCTAAGAAAGCCTAAGGCCTCAAGTCTCTTTAACAAAAGAACATTCCAAGAGTGCCGCATCGGCACTTGCGATAAAACAACTAAACTCGAGGCTCAGATATCCTTTCAATTCTCCTGATACCCGGGCGCTAAGGTTTCAGAAATAGAGAGCAATCTTCCAAAAACAGAAAATAAAGGTATTTCCAAAGCATATCTTTGGAAGCTCTTCAGACAAAAAGAAAATAGACAGTTGGAAGAAGAAGGAAAAGAATATTCTTCTGAAGGACGAATTCAGATTTGTGCAGTGAAAAGTGGTGCAACTTTCCAATTTTAGTCGCAGAATGCAGTACTATTATGCTGCAGAAATTTTGCATGCCGTTTATTTATTATTTTTTATTTTCCTTAGAAAAAAAATGGAAACACCATTCGTTCCCGTGTATTTTTGAAATTTGGAAACATGATTTAAAATATTTTTGTATTTTTTATATTATATTTTTCTTCTGTGTGTCAGAAACATTTTCGGGATATTGAAGCTCAACTGTTATTGGACCAATCTCTGAATTTTTGAAATTTCATCTCAGGAAGATGTCAAGCTCGAATGATATAAAGGAATTCTGAATGCATGTAGTGTTCCCATCAACAGAAGCTTAGTTTTTGTGATATAGATTAATTTAAGGTTAAATTCTTCGATATGAGTTCTTATTAGAAATAAATTTGTGTGATATTGAATTAATAATTTGGTACACATTCAGTGAATAATTTTGAAAACAACTTGAGAATTTCAGCTGAAATAAAATCTCTATTTCTTAATAATCAAGAAACAGGAATAAGAATACATATCTGTCTTATCAAAGAACACAGTGATGAATGAAGAAAACATTTACGCTAAATGATGATATTTATGAACTTCACATATTAGTATTATATCTAGCTGGATTGCGTATCCTCTGAATAATGCGTCATTCCTTGACGGAGAGAAAAAGGTGAGTCATGCAGCAGCCATTCTCTAAATAAATAAGGAGAAGAAGCAGTTCAATCATTCTAACCGCGTAAAGGCTAAAATATACTTTTAAAAAATCAAAAATAATCTTTATTTTGAAAATTCCATGATTCTGGAATTATTTTTTTTGTTCTGACATATCAGGAGAATGTGATATACCGGCGTTGATCGAATCTGTATTTCTCATATGCCGCCTCAGTTTATACACATGAAGCAAGATGCACTAGGTACATGAAATCAAAGTGAAACCTCATAGAAAACAATGTTTAGTCCCCTATATGAACATTAATTTTCCTGTTTCTTTATATCTAATTACACCCACAAAACTCTATTCACATTGACTTGTTGCATTGTTCAGTTTCCATATTGCACAATACATTTTTTTTATTTCTGTCAGCGTCACTTTTTTTATGTTGTTGTAACAATGTTTCAAATGAAAGCATTTCAACAATAAAATAAATTTTGAATTTAACTTATAAATGAAAATTATTTATAAGTATCCGAAACAATAAAAATATTGTAAATTAGTTTAATTAATATCTTTTCACTAATTAAATTTCGATATTTAAATGGCCGAAATGGATTCCTTGAATTATTCCCCATCTTTTGGTACCTTCCCGCTCCTCATTCCGGGTTTCTGTAGAAGATAGAAGGACATACATACATACATTACACTATAGCCTTTGATTTGTACCTTGAATTTTAATGAACTTCATATATTAGTATTATATTCAAAAATTTGAATGCATTTTCAAATGAAAGAACAGTGCAAATCTCCTATTAGAACATGTAAACAATGTAATCCATTTCAATGAATATCTTGCAAAAATTTAATTTAAAAGTTTTGGAAGATAAAGGTTTCTCTTAAAGGATTGTTTGAAACAGTTGAATTTTGCTCAAACTTCTAGAAACTGTATGTAATATTTCGACCGTTACTGCAACAATATATTCAAAAATATCTCTACAAGTGATAACGACAACATAAATCCGTTTGTACAAAACATTAATCGTTTTCATAAAGATTACTTTTCATTATTGATGGAATTTATTTCAATATCTCATTTTTGTAAATTTATATTATTAGTTTCATGTAGAAAAATATTCAGATATTCAGCCTCTCTCGGAAATTAAATAAGATTTTCATCCCGAGTATATAACTTGTCTGAAATGATTTTTAAAATACTGCTCTCTAGATATCTGTGCTAATGACAGGAGCTGGAATTAAATTAAAACAGGACAATGTAAAATTGAATTTATAGAAGAATTATTTAATTTCAAATTTTTTGGAACACACATTTTGATGTAAGAAATCATTAAATAGGAAGTTTTTTAGAGTAATATTTTTATTCACTGTAAATTTATATTGCTAAATTAATCACTTTTTTGCAAAAAACAGAAGTTCTCGTTATGTTTTGTTTCTGAAAATTTAAGAGAAAGATATTTCCGAAAGATGCAGCAATTCATTTCTTATCGTTTTTCAAATCATCAGTTATTTATAATTTTAATAATATACAATGAAAGAAAAGGTATGGATTTTTATTTACAATTGTATCATTTTATCGGAATTTCATTTTATTTTAAATGAATCAAGATCATAACTTTTATTTATTCCTTCATTTGTATCGTAGATGCAAAAGTGGCCATTTTTCCTATAAAACTATTTCAAAGATTTTAAGTATATGTGATCTTCTTTATTACCTGAAGAAAACAAAAATGCTTCAAACCTCCCATCCATCTTTAAAATGAGCCAAAGTGAAGGGTGTGCTGGGACTGACCATTTCCAATTATGCATATGGATTCAAATTAGCCATCTACAAATCTTCCAGACAGAGGCGGCTGCATGTAAACTTTGTCTCATCATCTAATGTGGACATTGCTATAATTCAAGTTTGTTTTTTCCTGAATTTTGCTCATTTGAACAGGATGGAGAAAGATGTGGAAGGTATCCTCATGAGGACATCCT
>BGPR01000591.1:278603-331169 GCA_013235015.1 Araneus ventricosus
CGTCGCTAGTTCAGTTGTACTCACAAATTACAGAGGTAAAAAGTAACAACGCTGAGAAAATATGTATACTGTTCTTGAATTTAAACTTTTTTGAAACGTAAATAATTTTAATATTATTATTTTTTGAAAATATTTGGAAATAATTATATTTTAAACACATTCTTTATAAATTGTTTCAAATTTGATGAAAATCCAATAGTAATAATTTTTCTTAAATAATATTATCGAAATATATTAATAATTTCGCTCGAATAACTAGCACTCCTTTAAGACAAAATTATTCGACATCATCTCTAGGTTAAATAATGTTCCATGCTTACACACCCTCTAGTACATCTTTTCTGTCAGAAGTGCTTAAGATAAAGTGTGGTTTTCTGGTAGGATAAATAGATCCACCCTATAGAATTCGCGGCTGCAAATAACCAACATAACCTACGTCACTGTTCCACGTAGGGCCAATCAGTCGCCCAAAGGCCTTCTAGAATCTGCTGACTCCTCAGCATTATTGCGCCTTGACCCTCCCCTTGAGCTACGGAAAGAATGTGAAAGGAGGCTCGAATCAGTCTTCTGATTCCCATGAATGAAACACCACTCTTGAAAGTGGAACAAACTCCACAGATATATAGGAGAAATATCATGATGGTCAGATGTGTATCTGTAACATTGTTTTTTTTCCTGCTGTGAGCATCTAATCCATTGCATTTTATATGTTTAATAGGTTAGCGTGTTTAATGTAGTACAGGTAATCGTATTACGTGGAAAAATATTCTATATAATATGGTATATATAGAATACTGTATCACTCAAATATTTTCAAGAATGCATAAAGAGGTTGTCCTTATTGTTCCTTAAACATCGATAGACTATCGATACTATCGAAGCGAAGTCGATAGTTTCCGTTTTCGGAACTATCGACTGAAACAGTCGATAGTATCGACTTTCTCAAAATTATAGATAGTTTTCTCCCGGGAAATACTATCGATAGGGGCATTTTCATTCGATAGTTTTGATATTATCGATAGTTTCAATACTATCGACTGAAACAATCGACTGGATCTATCGATAGTTCCTTAAATTATCGACTGGAAAAACACTTATCACTAGTATCTCCGGGGAGAAAACTATCGATAGTATCGATAGCTTTGAAATTATCGATACTATCGATAGTTCAGTCGATAGTTTGGGAAAACTATCCATTGCACTATCGATAGTTGAACTATCGATGTTTAAGGAACATACTTGTCCTAGAAAAAACTTCATACTAATCTAATTTGAGAACCTGGATAATTTATTAAGAATGTGATATTTGTAGAAGGTAACAATAAAACTTATTTCATAAAATTAACATTTCAAATTTTATTTAGTTCCTATTAAAATATTCAAAATGTAAAGACGTCATAGAAACATAATATACTTTAAAAGAAATTAATAAAATGAAAAAAATCGTTTGACACAAGCATATATAAAAAAATGTAACAGAAAGAGATTAAAACGCTCTCCATTCTAAACATTCTAAGTTTTATTTATTCCGTTTTAAGATATTTAAAATATAACGAGGTCATAAAAATATGGACAAGTTTTCTGTTTAGTTTATTTACATTAAAATGCGGTGACTTCGAAATTCCGGTGTAATGCTAAGTCAGTGGAATCTTCAAAGCGGAAGTCCAAAAGCCATGCAAATAAAGTCAAGGTTTATAATGCTAAAAAACAAAACAGAAAACTTGTCCATAATCTACTTTAAAAAGAAATTAATAAAATAAAAAAATCGTTTGCCCGATAGTATATGAAAAGTGTAATAGAAAAAGATTAAAGACGCTGTTTTTTCTGGTTCTTGTTTTGTTTTGTGAGCTTTGCCTGGTAACGAAGAATGGAAAAAAATTAAAGAACTTGATGAATCTAACTAGCATTATATTGCTGTAAATAGATTGTAAATATTTCACGTTAAAAAAGTCTCTAAGTTGTGTAAGTCGAGAATAAATGTGTTGTTTGGAAGGTAAGTGTCATCCTACTTCATCCAGTGTTGGAAATATAGTGCAGCAGGTAATATAATAAAACTCTTAAAAGCAAATGACATTTTATTCTAAACTAGAGAACACTGCAAAAAATATAGAGTCATATACCTTTTTGAGTAATCTCTGTAATAATTTGGATACAATAACACTTATGAAAATGAAGAAGTTAAACACTTTACTCTGAAAAGTATCAAGAATGCCAAGGCTCAGGATTGTGTTTCCTAAAGGACAATCACTCCACTGAAAGAAGCACATAGTTTAAAAGTTTTATTCACAAGTGTTAACTATATTAAACAAAATGTATTAATATTTCTATGCTAAACGGAAGCAATTCATAATAACATACTCGTAAAAAACAGCACATAATAGAAGCTTAGATTGTGCTTAAGGAAGTCCAGAAGCTGATGAACGCCGTCAATTATTAGTGCATACTTGCGGTTATGAAGAAAATATTATTTTAATACAAATTTATATTTTAGCCCTTTTGGTGAAAATAGTTACAATAGCTTTTGCTTCTCGTAACGTTGAAATATAATATCATTTAATATTTATGCAATTGTATGTCATTAAATTTTAGAACCAATTAGCCGTACTGTAAGGGTGCCACCAGTATGTGCACACATTGATGAGAAGTTTTAAACTCTTCATTTAAAAATGGAGATTGATTGTGATACTTTAGGCATGTGGGCCAAAAAATTAACATTAATTATTCTTGATTTAAAACGCATGTTTATCGAAATTCCTTATCAAATTGGATACCAAAAAAATGCACTGATAGTCCCTTCATACATAATATTCAATATACGAGATCTCAATTCAGATATATTCCGCAATTTTATGCAAGGTAATAATTTCGTACTATTACACAAAACATTTCATATGCAGAAGTTATTTCTTACATCATACACTTCGCATTCCTTTCATAATGTGCATTTTATTTCAAGCACAGCATTCTTTCCACACGTAACATACAACACATTTCAAGGATCAAAATTCATTTCATGCATGGTATATTTTATGTATAATATCTTATTGGCAGAAATGGAACTTCCACCCATTGCTCTACGTAGAATCCTTTTACATTTAATATAAGCTTTGAAAGCCAAGGAATTTAGTGCTCCAGTTGGTATTACCCTAGCAGAAAAGGTTAATTTACTTGAAGTTTAAGTGGATATGTGTATAAAGCGTTTAGATTTATTCCCCTATTTCAATCTTGAATAGTACTACTTTGAGATAAAATGTTTAAAATAAATCGAATGAGTTGGCGAAACAGAACGACTTTCAACAACTCTTTACCACTCTGTCTCCATTATTTTAAAGATTTCGATGCTTTACCGAAATTTATTACAAACCCTTTCTTTCAGTTAACAGAATGTCTCCCATTCACGATGTTCTATTTTGAACTAAATCTGAATGCGGGTGCTGTAAAAGCCTCCGAGCAGATTTCTCATTTCTAACAGATCTTTTCATTTCGTGTAAGTTGCTCACAATTTGTATAACTTTATGTATGCATCATGTTCTTATTCTGTGGTTAAAACTAGCTTACTTTTGATATTAAGGTATCCGACTAGGTTGAAAGAGCAATTTTCGAAGAAAAATTCAAAAACATTTATGATCTGATAATAAAGCCACAACTTTTAGAATTCTAAAACAGTATTTGTTTTTATTCTTATTCCTTCGATATTCTATTCCTTGATATTTATTTGAAGTAATGTGTTATTATATTTTTTAAATGCGTTTTCTGAAAAATGGAAATTTGATTAAAACTGATCTACGAAAAACGTGATATCGCCAAAATAATTCATTAAAATTCATTAAAATCTGATAAACATGTGCTAAAAACCTTTGAGGGTGTAATAGTCTGCACAATTTATGATAGGTTTGTTTGATCTTGTTTTGCGGTCACTTTCAGTTCGAAGCACAGGATTATTTTACCGAAACTTTAATGACGCCAACTTTGAAGCGAAATTAAAATTAAATATGACCCCATATTTTTACAATTATGCTGTTTTTCTTAACATTGAAATTTTTATTAAAATTCTTGAAAAAAAATGAATTATTTTGAAAAGCTACATTAATTTTTATTTCTAATTTTGACTATTTAAGCCTATTTATGTTATTTAGCTCTGTAAGTCACTTTTTTTATGCTTTTTAAAATTCTTTCTCCGAACCTAGTTGGTACCTTTGCGAATATTTTTATTCAGAAGTCATTTTTTTCTTAATTTGATGCTATATTGAATAAAATGATTGAATTTATGCATAGTTATATTTGTAAATAAATAAAGATCAGATTCAATCAAAAAAATGTACAAGTCGTTGGGGAATTCTTGCTGATAAAAATGGAGATATAGAATACAAGTATTAGAACATTATTAGAGCAAATTCTAATTCCGCAATTCAATCAAATTACGAAATACAGAACGAAAATCAAGTGAGTAGCTCAAGTGATATTAACTATTACAATAAAAACCATTTTTAGAGCCATGTGTCTTCTTTCCTAATTTAGTAAGGAATAGACTTTTAGAAAGAACAAAATACAATAATGAAATATACATGTACAAATATTAAAATAACACTGAAAGCCAAACTATAAAAATGTAAGAATACATCAACATAAAATTAAACAGAAAATTTTAAGTTGTCGGAATTTTAAGTCAGTTCAAAAGGAATCATGTTCACAGTTGTCATTCTGCAAGAAGATTTTTTTCATGGCACATGAATAGCATTTCTCATGACAAATAGTGCCTTTTAACTGACACACATTGCGCCAATTAAAAGGTGACACTGATAGTAAATGAGATATTAAGTTAAAATATAGTAATACATTAGTAAATAAAACATAATCATTTTTGATTTAAGGTGTACTGCATCTCATGATTAAATTATTTATATTCTGAAATGAGTGAAATTACATTTTAAACTACCCATATATTTCTTATATCAACAGACATTTACCAAGAAATAAATTATCAAAAATTAGAAATTAAATTAAAACATAGGATTACAAGTGTAATAATTTAACATGAGATATTAAAATTTAAACTTTGGATTAAACAGAATGGCGCAAAAATGCAGCAACTTCCAATAAAATACAGAAGAAATTATTTTAAATGCGAATAGCGGGTAATTAATTTAAAGAAATTACAGAAGAACCAGAAGAAGTAAACAATATAAATAACAATATACCTTTTCAAAGCAACGCAGCAGCATCCAGTTATAACATTAACAATACTGTCTATAATCAGCTAACCAATTAAGATACCATCAAACTATAAAAATCTGGCTTCAAAAAATTAAAACACATAAAGATTAAACAAATAAAATGGGAAAAAATGAAAGGGAACTCGAATGAAGAACTCCGATGGCGAGTGGCACTGTGAAAAAGTTCTCCATTCTAGTTTCCTTTCATTTTTTCCATTTTATTTGTTTAATCTTTATGTGTTATAATTTTTGAAGCATGATTTTTATTGTTTGATTGTATCTTAATTGGTTAGTTGATTACAGACAGTATTGTTAATGCAATAACTGGATGCCGCTGCGTTGCGCGCAAAAGGTATATTTTTATTGATATTGTTTACTTCTTCTGGTTCTTTTGTAGTTTATTAATTGTATAATTAAAATATATTTATATATTAAGATTTGTATATTAATCATTTGCTTTTGAATGGGATGTATTACATGTAAAATTTATCAGTAAAAAAATTCAAATGCAGAAAGCATTCATATGTCAATCAAAGGACGAAATATTTTTCTATAATTTTCTATTCTTTAAATTTCTAAAACAGGTACATAAGTTAGCTTTTAAAGTCTATTTCAATATAATACTACTGTCCGAATTCCTATATTCTCAGAATTCTTATACAAGTGGATGCAGACTCTAACTTTCAACTCAGAAGCATAGAACTATGACATCTTTTCCTAAATTCTTAGCATATTTCAAATGCTTTTCCTATAATTTGGTCTTCGAAATGATAATTTTCAGAAAAAATCAGTTAGGGAATCGGATACTTCTTGCTCATAAATTTGATTCCAAAATGCGGGTTATTCCCGAAAGAAAATTCTTATTCTTTTCTTCAGAAATCTATTCTCTATGTCTAGCGCCAAACCGAAATTCTAAGTTGAAATAAATTCTTGTGTGAGTGTGTTTGAATATTTTAATCAAATTCAGGAATTTCTCAACCGAACTGCTTTTGAACTGAAATGGAATTCAATTGCATTATTTTTTACCAATGCAACTGAATTTTTTTGTTAAATGGTAATAATTTTTTGAGCTTTCTTTATTACTAAATTAATTATGTGCATTTTCCAAAAAATGCTTTCATCAGGAATGAATACATTTCTAAGATTTGTGCGTCAGAAACTCTTCATCAAATTTTTCCAAAATATTGGCGATACCTGTAATGAAACTTACGCTAGATGAAAACATCCTAGATGTGCGCGAAAATGCTCAAATCACTATTCCTGAGTTATCTGAAGAGTGCAGCATTAGCTACGGTTCCTTCAGTTCGCTTTTGACTGAAGGAACTGTAGTTTGTGTTTGATATGTGTGTTTGCCAAGATTGAGACTAGACAACTCTCAACGGACCGATAAGAAAACCATCTTTCAGCTGCGCCAGATGTCTTTGAATGAGCTGAAGGTGACGGACACTTTCTCAAAATGATTTTAACATGGATTGAATCGTAGGCTATTTGCAATGCCCCAAGGACATCGAGCAATCAAACAAATCGAGTGGACCTTCCATCTAGAGTTTCTCTGCCAAAAGAAATGCGACAACACAGTACCTACACTTTTCAAAGCTCTACTAAACAGACGTGGAGGGAGATACGACATTGTAATTCTTGACATATTCGTGGGACGATTCAAAGTCAATATCTGTTAAGCATCTTTACTCTGCATAATTTAGCACTAATGGTAGGAAACCTGTAATACACTGAAGAGCCAAAAAACTGGGACACCTTCTTAATATCGTGTCGGGCCCTACGAGCACGCAGAAGTGACGCAGAACGATGTGGCATGGACTCTACTGGTGTCTGTAGGTATCCTGGAGTATATTCACACTATGAATCCTGCAGGGCAATCAACAAATCCATAGGAGTGCGAGATGGTGCAGATCTCTTCTCAATAGCATGTAGCAAGGCATCCCGGATATCTTCAATAATGTTCATCTCTGGAGATTTAGGTAGCCAATGGAAGTGTCTAAAGTCAGAAGAGTGTTCCTGGAGCCAATTGGTAGCAACTGTCAACGCGTGGGGTGTCGCACTGTCCTGCTGGAATTGTCCCAATCCGTCGGAATGCACAATGGACATGAATGAGTGTAGGTGATCGGACAGAGTGCTTAAGTACCTGTCACCTGTCAGAGTCGTCTCTAAACGTATCAGGGGTCCCATATCACGCCAACTGCACTCGTCCCATACCATCAGAGAAGCTCCACCAGATTGAATAGTCCCCTGTTGAGAAACAGGGTCTATGGATTAATGATGTTGTCTCCATATTCGTACACGTGTATCCGTCCGATACAATTGGAAACGAGACTCGTCAGACCATGTAACGTGTTTCCAGTCATCAACAGTCCAATGGTAGTGTTGTCGGGCCCAGGAGAGGAGTAAAGCTTTGTGCAGTGCAGTCAACAACGGTACACGAGTGGGCCTTCGGTCTGAGAGTCCATATAAATGACGGTCCGTTGAACAGTTCGCACGCTGACACTTGTGTGACACACCACGCAGATGCCCCATCATTGAAATCCGCAGCAATTTGAGGAAGTATTGTACGTCTGTCTCGTTTAAGGATTCGCGTCTGACATCAATGGTCCAGTTTTTTCAAGGTCTTTTTCCGGCCGAACCGATTGCGGAAATTTGATGTTTCACCGGATACCCGATATTCACGGTACACTCGTAAAATGGTCGTACGCTAAAATCCAAATTTCATCGCTACTTTGGAGATGCTATGTCCCATCTCTCGTGCGCCGACTATAACGCCCCGTTCAAAGTCACTTAAATATTGAAAACCCGCCATTGCAGCAGCAGAAACCGATCTAGTACATTTGTCAGACGTATGTTGTCTTATATAGGCGTTACCGACTGCATCGGGTTACGATGGTTGGTTGCACATCTCCGTTATTTGCATATACACGCCTGTACCAGTTTTTTGGCTCTTCAGTGCACTTTTTGATCACCCCTCGTATGTGCACGATGTTGTTTGATGTTCTGAATGCTGTAGAATATCGTGGAGATATCATAACAATGTTTTACAGCATTTTGTGCTAATAGGGTAGACTTCCAGAGCCAAGAAAAATATGCATTTTAATGATATTACTTTACACAATAGGAGCTCGATATTTTGTCCACCAATAATGCTAAAAAATTCAAAACGTTGACTCATGCATTTATGTATAAAAGCTCATTTGCAGCGTCAGCTGACTCTTGACAATTTTTTTTCGCATTCCGTAGGGATCTTGTGGACCATGATCTTAATGTATCATTAGAAAGAGATATCCATGTGATTCAAATTGGTAATTGTGTCAGCAAATGAATGGGTATCCCTGTTCGAACCCCTACCAATTCAGCAACTCTCTCCTCTACATTTCCAAAAGATTTTACATATTATACCAGAATTTGAAACATTCTTTTTTCTTTTAACTTCTGTTTTATTTAAACTCAATCAGATTTAAACATTTTCTTTTACTTAAAAATTATTCATATTCCAATTTTATTTTTTAACTGACAATTAGCCATTTATAGTTACAATTATGTTTAATGAAATATAAAAAATTGCTAGTGACTTTGTGAAACTAAGTTTCTATATCTCAAGCATTTAATAATGAAATAGGAATGAAAGGTAATCCAGCAATTCCTTAACATCGCCTTACTTTCGGTTAGTCAACTAAGCATTATCTTAATAATAAAAATGTATCAAACTAATAAAAAAGAATGGAGTTCATTTTTTAAGATAAGTAAGAAATACTATTAGTTAATTAAGTAACTAATATCGTTTGCTTAAATGTAATTCATAGGATTTTCCCTACAAAACAGCGTAAGATTCAGTTAATGGTTTGCCGTTGTGGTTAAAGATTAAAGTATAAATGGATATTTACGCAATATTTTCTATTAAATTTTAATATTTAATGCATCGCTTATACTAAGAAAGATAATCAACATTTTTGTATCATTGTGCGTGATTAAGTCTGTGGGGTTTTCCCTGTAGGGCTCAGAAAGTACTGAATGTATTAGACCTAGAAATAATTACACTGTATTACATCTTATGAATTATCAACGAACTCTTCATAGTAAATTATAATTATCTTCCTGATCAGACAAAATATTAAGACCATTAACATCGAATTCGCCATTGTGTTCTCTGTTTATGGCCTCTATATATTTATTACTCTGATGATTATCGAAATTATTATAATATTCTCTGTGAGTAATTAATATTCCTGTCATGTTTTAATGGAATTGTTAGTTTGAAACATCATTCTTAGTAAATTTGTGACTTCGAGGTGTATTTAAACAGAACAGTTCAGTCTAAACTGCTTTTATATAAATAGGGGTATTTTTTAGCGAGACTTATATTTTCTGTAAATATTGGAGATGTATTTGTGTTTTGGCTATAAGTAGGTAGATTGTTTAAATAAAGTGTATATTATGTTTTAATAAGTCTTATGATTAATAATTTAAGTAAAATTAAATGATATTGTTAGTTATAAGTTTGGAAAAACTCGAAATTTTTTTCTCCATACAGAATAATTGCTAACTTGCCTTATAACCAGACGGTAAATCATCTGAAGGGCCTACAGGCGGCAAACGGTCTGCACCGTCAAACACATGGTGCAATCCCCGAAGGGCTTATAGACGGTAAATTATCTGACTGTCATAGAGATGGTAAATCCTCTGACGGTCCTGTCAATAAATCGTCTGTAGGGCTTACAGACGGTACAATCTCCCGACGGGTTTATAGATGGTAAATTCTCGGACTGTCTACAGACGGTAAATTCTCTGACTATCCTACAGATGGTAAATCCTCTGACGATCCTAGAAACGGTAAATCTCCCTATGACCTACAGACGGTAAATCCTCTGGTTTGTCACATATTTTTTGTATATTAGGGTTGACTGTACATAATTGGTTGCACACGGAATGCAGTGTTAGAGTAAATAATCGGTGAATGACATAATATACGATTATGTTTGTCTTAGGGCTAGAGATATTTGACTATTTTCAGCTTATATCTAATGATCTAATTCCTAAAATATCGATTATTTGTGTTTAAAATTAAATTCCGTTCATATATACAAATTAATTCGACATACATTTCGGCCATATATATACACTATTATGAAACTGAGCTCATGGTTCTCTTTGTAGCTTTGAAGTGAAATAAAAGTTTATAATACTGGGTGGTCTTAAATTATTGGACCCATTTGAATAAATAATAAAAAAGACGTTATAATGTAGCAACTACATTTTTTTTAAAAATGAGAGAGTAGCTCAAAAAGGTTTTTTCAGACAGGTAACGCGCCTTTACGGCGCATTAAATCTGGGAAATCCAACGTAAGTGTCAAAATGGCTACCGTGCAGCAGAAGGCAGGTTTTTGTTTCCTCGAAAGCAAATCAATTGTAACAGTTCAAAGGCGTTTTTTCTTAGATTACTGAAATTGTTAGTATTCAAGTAAGAACTCTATTATGCGTTGGTATGAGCAATTAAAGAATGAAAGTGTCAAAATCTGATGCACATTTCTCTCTTTAATTTCTCATGCTAAAACTTGATGAAGTTCCTACATTGATACAAGCAATTTCTATACTCAAACCGAATAATTCTTTGAACTGTTACAATAATTTGCCTTCGTGGAATCAGAGACGTGCCTTCTGCTGCACGGTAGCCATTTTGACTCCTACGTTAAATTACGCAGATTTAATAAGCCGTGACGGCGCGTTAACTATCTAAAAAAACTTTTTCAGCTACTCTCTCATTTAAAAAAATCCTGAAGTTTTTACATTATAGGGCTTATTTATTGATTTTTGAAATGGGTCCAATAATTTATGACCATTCTGTAGTACAAGAACAAATTCGAATGAATAACAACACGCGAAACATATATCTCTCAGACGGCAAGTTCTTTAAATACTTTTCTTTAAGTACTCAAAAGGTGTCTTGTTTATATCGCTTCCTAACTGTCATTATTACATCTGTTATGCTGCAGACAAGTTGAAATGCTATTGTTACGAATTCTGTAAATTCAACGACTAGGCGATGTTTTGTCGCCCAATTTGGCGACCATTTGAGCGACTAGGCGACAAATTTTGCGACTTGGCGACGAAGGTGGCTACAAAAATAATTTTCTCGAAAAAGGCTTAACTATGGATATATCTCTAGTATGAACCAGAAATGTCTTGAACCTTCTAGAGAATACATCACTTCCCATTACTGACTGCATTTCCTGTTTAAAAGGTATAAGAGCAAGCTCTCAAGAAAAATAGTAGTTAGTCGTATTTTGATCAGGCAAGCTGGTGAGTTAATAAAAAACTTTTGAGCCTCTGTATTGAGACTTATTGGTAATCTCTGTTGTAAATTTTTACAAGTGCTGTAAGTTGATTAAAACTGCTCTTATCTTTTAAAGATTGAATTTTTCTTGCATTACCAACTGTAAATTTATGTAAATAATAGCTGTAAATAAATTTCTGCTTGTGACGGCTTGATTCAAGTCCACTCAATCCACGAACCCGTTCGAATCGTAACACTATTATTAATGCAATTGTGTTATACTATTGTAAATCCCTATTAGCACATGATATTTTACTACTTCTCCTCGATGTTGCTACCATATTCTGAATGTCATACAGTATCGTAAGGATATCGTATGAATAACGTAGAACAACTTGTGCTAATAGGGTTTGTATTCCATTCAATCTATGTTGTACATTTCATCTGGTGTAGACTTTTCGTTTACTTAATTCACTGACAATGAGCTCTGAGTAGAGCCCTCAACACCTTTACTTTTCCGATCTCACGTTGTATTGCAAAAGTAACTACTTTCTGGGCGCCTGACCTGCTCTTAGAGTTTGGAAACGACACTTTGGGACACCCTGCATTAACATACCTTTTTATTTTACAGTAGATTCATTTTAACTTTTTTATCTCTTCGTGAAACAAAATTTGTCTGTAAGTATTTTAACTTTAAACCACACCGCCGTCTATGGAGATCACGTGGCTCCTATCCGTTTCTATATAGATGTAGGTGGACTTTATTGAGTTGCAGAAGAAAGAGAAATAAAGAAAAAGAATTACATCGTGCAGAAGATTGGCAAATGAAGAAATTACAAAGCTGGTGTGAAAGAAAGAAAAATGATGACTGAAGATGATGACGAACAACATGAAAAAGATTACATCAATGCACAGGTTTTTGGGTAATGTAGCAAAGAGGGAACCATTGAATGTTAAATGTGGAATGAAAGAATAGGGAGATCACTATTAAATAATTATGAGAAAGGGAGAACTTAGTATGTCCAATGTATTGAATGCAGGACAAGTTAGAATCATTGTTCAAAGGCAGTTGAATAATTATTGCAGTCATAATTTCTTCACGTGTCCGAAAGGCTGGTTTTAGGTGAACTGTTTTGAGCACTTTATGAACAGAAAGTCCAGTGTTTACATTATCCCAAAGATGTTTCCATTTTTTAAAAAAAACAGTTCTTGTAAATGTTGTTTAAGCTCGCATCGAGACTTTAGAGCTTTCACTACAACGCCTTCTGTGATGGCTTTCTTAGCGAGAGCATCGGCTTCTTCCTTACCCCGATAGCCGGCATGGGGTTTGTTCCATCAAACCAGGATATTTTGATTTTGTGTGAGAAGGGACTGGATGTCTGGAACAAGTTGAAGAGAGTATGAGGGTCAAACGCATCCATTACACTCGAAAGGCCGTCTGCCCAAATTTTAGTTATTTCGTTCCCTTGACTTGCTCTTATTACGGTGATGACTTTACGGTTACTTATGATTTCTTCTTTTAGTCCCATCAATTCGACCTTACAATTGTTTCTGCGTTTGACGTTATTGTCGCATGCTATTAAAATATCATTGAATGAGCAGAGAGAGTTCATGTTTCAATTCAACCATATGGAATATCATCTGTTTGTCTGTAAATTTGTTTGTTACTCAATCACGACTAAACGCGGTGTTCATTAAAAACGATGTACGTGTAACGAATTTTTCCGTTTTAAGTTGGTGTTCATTTTAATAGTTTCAATATTTAGCGATTTTGGCTGCATTGAAACATTTGAGACATTTTGGTAAAGGTGGGGCATTTAATCGTAATTTTCTTGATGTCGTTAAAAGCAGACATTTCATTGTGAATTTGTGAATTCAGTTAAAAGAGAGACGTTTGAAAATAATTAGTATTTGGAAAAAATAGTTAAACATTTAAAGTCAGTGATTTAGAGCAAACCTTAGATTTTTGTTTTTGGTCGTGAATTCTACTGGTCACGGAGCTAATAGTTATCAAATTTTTAACAAAATAGACTAACAATTTTTTTTATCCCGAAAAAGGTTCCTCACTAACCTGACATATATCAACTAAACTGGAAATATCAAATTTAAATCTCGACAGTTCCAAATTTAAATTATTAATCGCCTGCTTTTAAATTTTTTATTGAGTATTCGTCGAGAATCCTGTTACTCTGTTCTGGCAGCAGTTCTTCATCTGTATTCTTAATCGTGATGGCCTTAATGTTTGTTCGTATATGTCTTAACTTCATGTCAAAATGGATGTTTTTTGTGAAACGAAGCGGGTTATTATTGAACCCCGCATTAAATATGAAAAAATCAGATATTACGACTATACAACGAGGCGTATTTAAACGGAACTGTTTTCCTCTAAGAGCAGTTTTATCTGAACTGATTTTTATTTGATGGTAAAAATGAACCCATCTACTTCTAAAATCGCTGAAAAAATTATATCTCAATTTGAGGTAAAATGGCAGATTATAAAAAAATGTAACTGCAATTCTTTGATACAAATCTCTTTGAAGATTTTTATCTGTATTAGGTCGCTTAAACTTCGAATGATTGAAATTAACCTTCTTTTTTCACAAAATACTTTTAGAATCTTTAGCTTTTCGATATTTCATTAAATTTTTTCTTAAGTTTGATCTAGAATGATTATTTGGCCACTTCAAAGATTCTCCCTACCAATTTTTTTCATTCTATTGCTCCAAGGAAAAAGATCAAACATAGCTGCTAAACCTTTGATCGCTTTAAGTGGCATACGCAGAGCCTTTTTGCTTGAATTTGGGAAATTGAGATTTCGTCTTCTAAGAAATCCATCTTCTTTTCTCATTATAAGAAACAACTCCTTCACTTTTAAGCTTTAGAAGAACATTTTCAGAATCGACAAAAAAATTATAAGCTTATTTGATGTAACTTAGTGCGAAAAATAAATGTTATTCTGAAATGCAATTTATTTAGGAAATAATATAAATGTATACCCTATAAATTGCAGTTTATACGGTTTAAAATGTGTGACGGTTGGGAAAACAATTTATAAGAGAAAATACAAAGCAGAAATCTTCGTGCTATTTTCTTTGCATTAAAAGCAGAAAGCTGTGAAAAATGGTTTCTCTAGAGACGAGCACTGAAGAGGCGTCCTGTTAATAAAATTTCTGTTAGCAAAGTGAAATTCATAGTTGAAATGCTCACTTTTATTCAACCTACATTAAACATGAGAATAAAATAAAACTTATTTTTTGTGGTTTTAAAATATTTCTTCGAAAATTTCACAAATAAACGCATTGTGCTTTATCGGTTGGAAATTCTTTTAGTTTATATCATTCTTCTAAACTAATATTCAAATGATATTATTTCAGAATTTCAACCAAGTGATATTTTAAAAAAATATCATTTCTGTATGAAACATCAGTATGGACAAGTTTTCAGTTTTGTTTATATGGGACTCCAGATCGTTTTCAGGCAACCCTCCTATTTAAACAATCACCAAATCCATTTGGATACTGTATCAAGCTCCAAGCTCGAATTAGTTCTTTCTTTATTAAATAAAATGTTGAATTATGTGTTCTTCGATTATTTTCATTTAAAACATCTAAATAAAGGCTTTTAAAACGGCTAAATTCAAAATGAAACGATAGTAATTATATAAATATTTTGGTTAAAAATTTAACCGCCAGTGGTTATCAAAATCGTTTGGAAAACATTTAACCCCAAGCAAGCCTTAGAAGTCACCAAAAAGCGCTATAACGAACAATTATGGCAGTCTTTCCGCAAAATGAGTGTCTTATTTTAAACATTGAGGGCTACAGGAATGAGAATATCAAGTTTAATATTTTCAAAGCATTCTTAAGCCATAACATAAAAAAACTCTTCTTTAAACATCTTTAAAAAGAGTATTTTGAAGATTTCCATTGACGAAGCATTACGCCGGGATTCTCTCGGTATAGCGGAAGTTCTACTTTACCCCAAGTACACAAAACAGAAAACTCGGCCATACGCATGCACAGTACAGTGTGTTCCAACATCGTGAGTGCAAACTCTTGAAGAGAATAGATTCTTCAAGAACGAAGTGGAAAAAAACATGTGCAGGGTTATTATAATTTTCCTTTTTTATTTCTATTTCTTTCGGTTTTCATAGAGCACATGACTTGTTCTACATCCCATTGAAATTTTATTTCTTTAGGAGCTCTGGAACCGGGTCTGGAATCTTCTCAATGGGCGGATATTAATAATAACAACCCTGTATATGCAAGGCCAAAAACGTCGTGTTAACGGAATAAATGACATTTTAGAATCCACATGCCACGGGAAAATTTGCTGTAAACATTTTTTCAAGCTTTAACAGAACTATTTATTATTCTTATACTTCATACCTGAATATCTGGACGGACAGAGATAAGCACCCATTTTTGTCACACTGCGTGGGAGAATTTTGCCCCTAAACAATTTGGCAAATGCTCAACTTTAATTTTTTTCATTTTATTTTTTTTATTTTCAACCAAAAAAAATATGTTCAAATGGAAAAAAGTTACTTACCTGTATATTAATGAATAAGCATTCTGCATTCGTTTTATTTGTAACGATTCCTTTTATTAAAAGTATTATTATATAGAAAATAAATGCCTTCCCTGCACATAAATATTTAGATTAGAAAAAGATATTAATTAGTAAATTTATAAATAATTTACATTTTCTGTCATATCCATGACAGCGCTATAGGCATGACATTCACGAACATATACAAGTTAAATTTGGGAAATGATTCTACTGTTATTAATAGAACGTGAGTTGTTCATATGAGTATGTTTCATTCTAATCTTTTCTGCCTGATAGGATATGACGATGAAGCTTCTGACGCTCCTTTTCAATATCTGCTTTTTTCCAGCACTTTTAGCATCTGTATATATAAAAAAACCTAAACTTTGAAACACTTGAATTTGACACAAACGTTAGAAGCAATAATAAGAACTTTATTTCAGGTAATTCTCTCATTAAATTATTTTTCATGAGATATCATAGCAAAACATTCAAACGAAACAGAGAAATAATAATATGGAAATCGATCTTATCTGATTCGAAACACTTATGTAAATAAATAGTTCATTTGTGTGTGACTGTGTGTAACCTTTTAATATACATATAATAAAAGCACTATAAAACAAAATGAAAATTCTTTGGAAATTAAGATTGATCAATGAATAAGTTTAAGGAATCCACCGGATGAACTTTATCAAGACGTCACTTATCAGAGAAGATTCAAAATAACAAACAGCAGGGATATTTTTCTGTATGAGATTCCACCAAAAATCTAGAAAAATTCACCAAGAATTTTACTAGTATCTCATGTGACCCAAAGCATCCTGATAATTAGAAGAAGAATACAAAGATACACAGAAATATCCTAAATGCCAATTAGTAGAAGTAAGAAAGATAAAAAAAAATTACATTTCACTACCAGTAGATGCAAACAGCTCGCCCCTCGCTTCGAAAATGGGGCCGAAAATCTAAGAAAGGATGCGACAAAAAGAAAATGTAAACGGACCTATCTCCACTTATTGAGAAATTTGAAAATTAAAATTCTCCAAACATTTAAAAATATAGGATCTATGTCCGCAGAAATTCGCAGGGAAATTATTAAATTGTAAGCTTCTAAATAGACTATCAGCAGCTTTTTCAAAAGAGAATTTATAATTGCAGTTCTATTTTAATTCTCAATGTCTGTGAAAAAATTAAATTTTTAAATATTTTCATATTGATATTAGAATGGAAAATCGATAGTACAATAAAATCGAATTCAAAATTTTCCCTTTTTTCATTGATCCCAACTGATAAATCTCCATTTAAAATTTTAATTTCCAAATCTAAGAAATTACAACTAGAGTTATTATTAGTTTTTATTAATTTCAATTCCCTTCGATAGCAATTAATTAAGAAGTCAAAGTTATCTGAATTAAATAATATAAAATCATCAATGTAACGAAAGCCGAAAAGAGTGTTATCCTTAATATGATTTCTTTCAAATGTATACAGAAAAATCTTAGACAGAAGACTTGAAAAGGAGCTACCAAGCCTTGTGTCTGCTTGTATAAGTTCATTCCGTTTTAAAAGTAATTTTCACAGATGTTGAATTTGCAGAGTTCTAACCATTTATTTTTTTCAATAATTTCACAGTTAAGCTACAAATCGTACAAAGTGTTGCATGCATCAAGCAATTTTTTCTTTCGGCAGACTAGTAAAAAGATTTTCGAAATCAAAGGTGTGCATACATTGAATTTTATTATCTTTTAAAAAATCCAAAACATCAGAGTTACTGTCAATAATAAAATTTTCATCATCTTTAATTTTAGCTAAAATGATTTTGAGAAATTTAAAGAAGAATTTTCCTATATGATAGTTATAACTTCCGGTGCTACATGTAACATATATAAATTTTAAAGGCGTTTTATGGAATTTGAGAGTAGCGAATAAGAAGGGATAATTTAAGAAACAATTTATTTTTTAGCGTAGTCAAGTATTATTTTGTGTAATTCCCTCTTACTATTGTAATAAAATTCAATGTAATTACTTCTTATTATTTGTAACAAGATTGTAAGTATTATTTGAACTACATTCTTTCACCAGAATTTCTTTGAAGTGAAATTTACGCATTATACAAAAATTAGTAGCTGTTTTATCAACTACAGTAATAATAAATTTATCTTTTAAATTTTCCATATCTTTCTTGAGATTCCCATCAAAGAAAAAAAACCCTTTTATAAAAATTGAAACCATTCTTTTTGAATTTTTTTTCTGATCTCCATTAAAATACGCTGTTCCCATTCTACGATAATGATATTTTTTCGCAATTTTTTCAACAAATAAATCTAAATCTCGATTGATGGAACAAAAAATACTCTTTAAATCCAACTTTTTTTCTAAGTCTAAATTTCTGACCCTTTTGTATAATTTCACGAAAAAAAACTGATTGTGCAATTTTTAAATTTCCCGTAATAGTATGTCCTGTGTTAGTATCCAAAAATTCAATAAAACCTTCCTCGCTTCAATAGCAGTGTGAACTATAAATTGTATTAAGATTTTTAGAATGGAAATTATAGTTGCAAATTTGATTTTTTATACTTATAGTATTTAAATGGAATTTGAATTTCCGTTTTTTTTCTTTTAAAGGGAAGAAACTCTTAGTTTAATGAATGATTTTTGGCTACTGCATGTTTTTGAAAATAAGATCCAGATAATTAATAACATAAAATTCCTTATTAAAATTATTATATGTAAAAAATATATTAAAAATATTTCTTTATCAGTTAACTTCTGAATATTCCTTATTTTAAAAAGTAAAACTATATACGGAAATTTCACAAGTACAGTTTTTTCTCAGACCCTCATTATTTGTCTCTACTAATACTTCAAATGAGAACTGGCATAAAAGGAAATTGCTGAACATCACTTCCACTCCTTTTCAAAATGTATTTCAAACATTTATTTTCTACCGAAAATAGCACCCTTATTGTTAGAAAATAGTATTCATGCAACATTATTTCTGTGGATGTGATTTACATCAATCGAAGTCATGAAGAGTGTGAATTTTGAATGAGATAATTTTTGAGTTTGAATTTTTTTGAGTTATCACCTATTAATAACCAAATCATTATATTGATGCATTGCATTCGTCACCTTATTTACCAGATGTCAATCGATATTATTTATGACTTTGGAGTCATATGAAGGATTTGGTTTCCATAAAGACACAGAAAGACCTTATTAGCATCAATACCGCCATAAACTACTCAATTCCAAGCTTTGGAAAGAATCACTTGAATCTATAATTGGAAATTTGTTTGACAAAGTTGCGCTGTTATGTTACCTACGCTGTGTTATGAATAAAGAAAGCCTTCAGTTCTTTATATAAGAACTCTAAGGTAATATCAAGTACTCTAAGTTCATTAAAACTCGTACCATCAAAGTTCTTATTCTAAATTAACTTGCATGAGAAATTAATAATAAAAAGTTATAAAGGCTAAAAATGCATACAACTGACTGATGAACATATGATACACCCATGAAGAAGAAAATAGCAAACGTTATTGCTTTCCACAAGAATGATAACGAAATGTTTGGTCTGTGGCGCAAATTCCGAAATGAGAAAATATAGACAGTTATGGTTCATGGAAAAGTAATTTAACTTTAGATTATACATCGTATCCATATTTAAACAAACAATAGTTCAAAATACAGTTTATGAACACAAGAAAGCATTTAATTATTGAGTTTAGGTTAGAAAAAATTTAGTAGATATATACTCATATTTTTTTTAGTTTCATGTTTTTTAAAATTGTTTGGGGAGAAAACCAAATCTTCTTTTAATAAAACCGGTTTTAACTATTACAAACACACTCTTTACAGTTTACTGTCTTTAACGTTTATATATGAAAATAGGTTCAATATAGTTCTATTAAACTTCAGAATAAATAATGTTTTTATTTATTCTTTGTGTTTTCTGAATGTGTAAGTTTTCTCATCTTAGAATTTTCATTTTGATTTTAAATACAAAATCACTAGTTATAAATTACCCAAAGGCGCTTCGAAATTATCAGATAGAAATCACCTTATATCTATATCACTGAGGAGTTCGAAAATATGAATTTTACTAAATAGAAAAAACAAAAGATTAGAAAACAAAGAGTATATATAAATTTACTAGGATATGCATATATTCCATTGCTCTTATTGTTTAAAGTATAAGCTATAATAAATTTAACACTACTATATTTAATTTCTTGAAGAAGCATTCAATTACTTTTCCGGAGTTTGTGTTCCAGAAAAGGTTAGAATGCATTGAAGAAAAATATTTTTTGAAAACACAATTTTTCTTGACTGTACTAAAATGCAGGATTTTTTTTATTTTTATTATTTTCTCTTCGTCTTTAATTTACCGTTCATTATCTATATATATAAAGCTGAAACTCCTACTTCATTGATCGCTATAGAAATCCAAACTACTGAATAGATTTTCTTCAAATATTTTATTGATTAAAAACAGTGTTTCCACAGCGCATACGCAGTTCAGTCTCTTCAGCTGATAGACGTAGAATCTAGCAATATTAATAACTTTTGGGGAAAATTAGGTTTCGTCGGTTTATTTTTAATCGTTTGGCTTAATTGGTATTCTCATTTTAATTAAAAAGGTTTTCAAGCGGCATAAAGATTTTGCGTATTATAATATTTTGCATAAAATTATTTTTTGGATTAAAAATAATTGACAGTTAAATGTTTTTATCCCGAGCAACGCCTGGTATAACATTTAATACATATTATGAAATCCCAAAACCAATTTTTTCTCTATATTTACTAACAAGGGGTGTCAATTGCATAGAAAGGAAATTTAATTAAAGTTAATTGATTGACTAATAGGTACTTTCTAAAAATATTAAGATAATCTATTGCCATTGGGAACACACAAACAAGTTTATAGAAAATTTCAGAGCTCTAGCATACATAAGTGAATGAAAATTCTAAAAAGAGTGCTGAATTATTAAATAAAGTAATTTTTTTTATCTGCATGCAATATAGTTTATCTTTGGTAAATTTAAAGCGAAAATCATTTGTAATCCAAATCTATAATTGCTGATGCATACTTTCAAATTTCTAATGTATAGATATTTAAGTGTAAATGCGGAAGGCTTTCGATAAAAATATCTCATTCTGATAGAGAAAAAATGGTGAAGAGAAAAAAGCGATCCTTTTACGCTTAAGAGTTTCCTGTATACCGTGAAAACCATTGGTCCAGGAAATATGCTGGCCAGTGTTTTAGATTTCCCGGGGGCAAAGAGCAACGTGTGATACCGTATAATCTCGATTTTTACTTGTCTTCTTCAATATTATGAAAAGGGATCTCTTGTTACTGGGATTTTGTAGGCTCGTAAAAGAACCGATTGTTGAAAACCCGTTTCTCACCTCCACTCAATAAGCATTTTATAGACAATGACAACTCAAGTCAAGGGCGTGAAGAAAGCTACAAGCGCATCATAACGCCCAGAGAACTAGTCATGAATATATTCTTAATGTGTTTAGAAGCAACTAATAACTATTCTTTCGAAATATATTCTTAATGTTTATAAGTAACTGATATACAGGGTTGTTATTATTAAAGTTCGCCTGTTTTGATGACTCTAGAGTAGGGTGGAGCGAAAGAATTAAAACTTGCCAAATCAAATAAAACTAGGTGGCAAAAGTTGTCTATTGACAAGCCTATCACTGCTGAATTTTTTAAGAATTTTTGTACTTCATCTTCATTCTCCGCAAGAGCCACAAAATTGTACTTTTTCCAAAACAATTGTATATTTTATCATAATTTTGGCTGCACCAAGAAATAACCACGTGGAGATGGTTGCATATCGAGTTCCACCAGCGCCCATCCCAACCTCCGTAACTAAGGGCATTACTTGGATCTACTTATCAATTATACCAGGTTTATAATCTATCTCGAACGCCGGCATGTTCTTTTTGTATACAATTATTGCTCCGATGTAGACACCTCGGCAAAACTTACACATACTTTACAAGAAGCCTAAGTGACTACTTTTACACACCTTTTTACTACCTCTGTGTGTCAAGGAATGTCCCAAATAAGTGCAAAAAGAAGCGAACTTTCTTCTAAGAAAGCTCGCTAGTATTCTTCAGATACATGTATCAATGGTGGTTATGATATTTCACATTGTTGCCAGTTCATAAAGTCAAAATAATCTTCAAGCAATGAAATTTATTTTTGTTATTTCAAACTTGCGGACCGATGATTGGTGTGATATTCTTGCCCGTGAAAAAAGAATTCATCTCATATCTAGCTTCATAATATTTGATGTTTTATCAGTAAGCATAGCAATAAGTATGTTTTCTGATTGTGCAAAGAAACCATTTCTCTGAATGGTTGCATCCACAGTTTCTTATGTTCATTGCTTAGGTACCGTGAGAAACTTAAAGTTCGGTGTAGGTGAACGGGAGCTTCCATGATGCTTGGATTACATTTGATATAAAAGCACGGGGTGTATAAACTTTTATTATGAACCTAGCAATCTCCTTGAATTTTTCAGATGGCCCTCTTGTGCTTATGTAAAGTTGAATCAATCGATTGACAGATGTGAGTCATCTGGTTTGTGACAATTTTCCAAGGATTTTATTAGCAAGTGTTGTGAGCATTGACTTATATCATGTAGTAAATGCTGATGCAAAAGTGACAGCTGGTCGATCCGCAACTGCATATCTGTAGCATGTTCTTGCAAATGTTGCGAGCTTTAGCCTTGTTGGGATTGGAAAAGACAATTGAGAATTTTTGTCAACAGCAACGTCAGTGTTGTTAAAAACTTCAACATTTTTCTCTCCTAAAATTTCAGATGGTTTCAGCTCTTCCAGCTGAAATTTCCAACGCGTGCCTTTTATAAAGTTTGGTTTTTCGCCCTCCTTGAAGCAGTTTTTTGAAGCTGTTGAGTGGTTTGTAGATCAAAAATACCAATATTCATTGCCCAGTCAGATCTCTGGTCAGTTATAAATCGTTGTTCTTGTAGTGGCACTTTCCGTCATTTCTCACACATACACAATTTAAAGTCCAGGCAATTGCACGCAGTGACGTCAAGAGGCGTTTTTATTTTTTCTTGGGAGTCTTGAATATTATTTTGGAAATTTGGAGAATCCTTTCGGCCGGGGTAAGATTTAGGTTGTTTTAATAGCTTTTCGTGCTCACTTTTTATCAAAGTAATTATTCCTATATGACGAAGAATCTGAATCTAATCTTTACACCAAATTTCTTTTATCTTAATAGCGATTTCTTCATATATTTCGATCACTTTTGGTTTGCAAATATCTATCGATCTCTAATTTGCATCCTAATCAAATTATAGTACTGCAATATATCATCATATGTTGGTAGAACAATAATGTAACATTTAACATGGTTTCTAGTCTGAGCCTTAATTCCAATTTCTTACACACAAAAAAATGAAACCTCGAATGGAATAGGCACAGCAAACATTAAGATGCTGACGAATCACACTCAAACTAAAAAATTTAATTGACACGTGCTTTTCCAATTTTATGGTACCCATACTGCCAATTTCTTGGGGAATTTACCATTTAAAAGGACTTATTAAAACCTTATAACACTAATAATAGCATTAGAAAGAATTGCTGCCAAAACTATATTGAAGAAATAATTTAAAATGTGTATAAAAAGTAAAATGTCGAGGCTCTTGCAGGGAATGAAAATGAAATGTAAATATTCTAAAAATAATTCATCAGGGATATGTTAGTCAATAGAAAATGTTTGCCACTTAGTGCTAATTATAAGGACGACTTTTGATTTTTTCTCCCCACCCTACTCTAGCCCCTTTCTATGGCTCCAAATGATACAAATTTCACTAGAATATAGTACAAGTGGTGCTCTTTTTAAAAACAAGAAAAAGAATATGGACAGGCAATTATAATGCAAGAATAAATTTTAGAAACATAAAATATCAGATTTTTTCTGTAACGTTTTGTGGAAACTCGTGTGTTTGGAAGATGGTTTCTTTTGCATAACTGTGCTCAGTGATAAAATGAAGTAGTAGGCCAGTGCATGGAAATAGTCAAAGTAGAATTCCTATCATTTATCAATTTTAACTTCCATTTAAATTTTGTATTAGACAGATTTCGCTCGGATTTTAAATTTAAGTACCGTGCAGGTTTAGTGTAATGAATTCATATTAAAATTTCATTATTCTGCCTCTATGCAGTTTCCAGATAAGCACTCGGACGAAGAGACATTTTCTAGTTGCCGAATTTTATACAAAATAACATAAAATATATTATTTGAGTGTCATAACAGAGTACCAAATTTTATTAATCTATCTCATTTTGTATTTTATTTATCGAATTCACATATACACGAACCGACAGAATAACACAGTATTACCGAAAATGATTTTTTTTATTCTCACGTTGATCTGATATCAAAAGATCCATCGAAATCTCGAGTTCATTTCTTAATAATTAAAACACCTTCTTTTCCTATACTCTGTAAGCGAGAAATTATAAATACATTGGTGTGCAAAAATTAAGAACATTTTCGTAAAATGCGAGAAATTTGCAATTAATTCGAAAACTATGGTTCGAAATCATTTGTGGAAAATCGCGTAACATACAATCGAGTATCGTACGCATTTAATACTGTAGATTCAGTGACGAGGCATTTTAGGTACCAACCAGAAATTGCTGAAAACTAAAAGGGATTTCGGCTCACTCCGTTTCATAAGAAACTAATAATGATTTGAAACATTAATTAATGGTTTTGTTTGATACGTACATTGCTTGTATGCATTTTCGTAAAAAATATCATGGATATTCCAGAAGATATAAAGGTTTCTTTAAAATATCCTAATTTTTCCTGCTTGTTTTTTCATTTTAACATGCAAAGTTTTCGTCCAGATTATATGAAACTTAAAACACTCTCTGCAATATGTTACAGAAGTATTGTATAAAAAGTTGAAGTAAATGCGTTGGGTATTATAGGAAATGTGAGTATTTTTCCAAACAATTTTTTTACTGAGCATGTTTGAGAATGTAGCACAATTTTTCATTCATAACTTCAAAGCCATAAAAATAGAGCAACTTATATAAAAATTCCAGTTGAATTCCGTTAAAATTCAGAAAGGTATCAGCATTTCAGTGAGGTGAACTGAAATTTCTCTTTAAAATAATATGAGGGATGAGGATTTTTCCACAAATTTATACTTTCGAAACTTGAATCCTCTAACAGTAACATTGAATTTTAGGAAAGTTGAATATCCATGAATACTTATAAATTAAATACATTATTTAAATTGCATTGCTTCGATAATTATTCACTATTCACCATCTCTTTAAGCTATACAGTATTGAAAATTTAAATATTACTTCGTTTTGTAGTAAAATAATTATATTTGTAGATAAAAAGTGCAACTTTTATATTGGGTTCAAATCAAACATTTTAAGGAAATTGTTGGGGAAATAATGCTACTTATATTTTAAATACCATCGTCTATTGCCCCGTTTCCATTTAAAGGCAAAATGCTGAACTATAATCTCGATTACTTAGAGCAAAGGAATTCATGTTGTATAATTGGATTAAACTCTTGTAAGTATATTCTGCAAAGGTAAAGGTAACCCTAAACCTTTAAGAAAATTTCTCCCTTCCTTTTTGAGGAGTAAAAAGTCTACTCAAAAGCCGAAATATAGTTTTATTCCGTTAAAAATTTTTATTTCCCCTATCCACGATTCTTAATTGCATTACCAGAGTCAAGAATTAAATGATCATTTGATAACGAATTTTCCCTTTCTCTCTCAATCAATAGAAAATGAATGACGAAAAAAAGAGGAAAATAAGAAAAAAGACTCAGAGATCCAGTCACATTTTTAAATGACTGTTACGAAAATTCCTCCTTTATGAAAAGCAAAATAATGACATCTCTGCGAACGGAATAATACTTTAGAAACCCGTACATTTACTTATTTGCGACGACCATTAACTAAAAAATGAACTAAAAAAAGAAGCATCATGCATCCCTATCTTTCGAAACAGCTCCACCGTATCGATTCGTTCCGTCAGTAAGTGCTCCTGCTCTGTGCTAACTCCAGATTTGTTCCAACACAATTGGGCTGAGCTAACGACCATCCAGATGAAACAGGCACATAATGAAGGAAAAGAGGGCCAATGGTCGTTCTCTGAAATTCCGAATTCGGTGCTCTCTGTAATTGTATGTCTAAGGTGGGGAGGGTGTGTAAGTTTTAAAGATAGTTGTTTGTTAAGATTTTATCCCATCGGAAAGTACTTTTGTTTCAGAAGTACTTCGAAGAAGCTTTCAAGTTTCCCCGGGTGGGATGATTTTGCAGACACTCTTTCCAGTTAAATGGATTCGAAAATGAATCTTTAAAAGTGTTCCTTTCATAAAATTTTCTGTTCCTCTGTTGTTGAAGTGAAACTTGAGGAGGGAACATTCTTGAACTTTAAAAACCAGCTAGAATTCCTTATAGGATATTAAGATCCATCATTGTTTTTTTTGTGTTGCCCTTAAAGTTCATGCTTTTTTTCACGTAGACTTTCCTTAAAACAAATCTTATAGAATCGTCAACAGGTTTTAAGAGTGTTATAAAATGCATGATGAAGCTTTCAACAAGTCAGATGTGTGACTTATCTAAACTTCCAGTTGCATTTGCTGTGATTTTTACAGGTTCGATATTATTTTGTTTTCTGATGCATGCGCAAGTTAGTCCGCTTACCTTCTATTATAATAGTGTTTAACTGCATTATACTATTTTATCTTTTTGTTTATAACTAATGATGCACTTAGTTACAAAAATATTTGCACCTATTGGCATTCGGTGCACTAAAATAGATATTTAAAAATTTCTGCAGTTGGAGATTTAGGTTCCTCTGTTATTGAAGTGAAACTTAAGGAGGAAACATTCTTGAACTTTAAAAACCAGCTAGAATTCCTTATAGGATATTAAGATCCATCATCGTTTTTTGTGTGTTGTCCTTAAAGTTCATGCGTTTTTTTAAGTACATAGACTTTCCTTAAAAAAATCTTATAGAATCGTCAACAGGTTTTAAGAGTGTTATAAAATACATCATGAAGCTTTCAACAAGTCAGTTGAGTGACGTATCTAAACTTCCAATTGCATTTTCTGTGATTTTTACAGGTTCTATATTAGTTTATTTTCTGATGCATGCGCAAGTTAGTGCGCTTACCTTCTATTTTAATTGTGTTGAACTGCATTATACTATTTTATCTTTTTGTTCCTAAAAAATGAGGCACTTAGTTACAAATATATTTGCACCTATTTGCATTCGGTGCACTAAAATAGATATTTAAAAATTTCTGCGGTTGGAGATTTAGGTTCCTCTGTTGTTGAAGTGAAACTTAAAGAGGAAACATTCTTGAACTTTAAAAACCAGCCAGAATTCCTTATAGGATATTAAGATCCATCATCGTTTTTATTGTGTTGTCCTTAAAGTTCATGCTTTTTTTCCGTACATAGACTTTGCTTAAAACAAATCTTATAGAATTGTCAACAGGTTTTAAGAGTGTTATGAAATGCATGATGAAGCTTTCAACAAGTCAGTTGTGCGACGTATCTAAACTTCCAGTTGCATTTGCTGTGATTTTTACAGGTTCGATATTAGTTTATTTTCTGATGCATGCGTAAGTTAAAGTGCTTACCTTCTATTTTAATAGTGTTGAACTGCATTATTCTACTTTAACTTTTTGTTTATAAATAATGATGCACTTAGTTACAAAAATATTTACACCTATTTGCATTCGGTGCTCTAAAATAGATATTTAAGAAATTCTGCAGTTGGAGAGTTGGGTGTAGATACAAAGCTTGTGGAGATAAAATACAGAAAGTGACTCAAAATATTTTTCAGACCACGAATACACCTTAAAATAAAAATTATATTACTGTTACAAAATGCCTTTATTTCTCGTTGATCTGATTTTGAAATGTACTTTATTTGGCAGCAAAAGCAATTCAGGAAAAACTAAACAAAATAAAATAATCACTTCCACCCATTCATTAGTGACGATTTTTATTAAAACAATAAATAGAATAATAAAAAGGGCAACATTTCCTCCTATCTTTCGAAACAGTTCACCGATATCGATTAGTCACGGCAACTTAGTGTTCGATTCTCGAATTTAAATTAGATAAACATGGATTCTAAACCCGATCCCATCTCAATCTACCGGTAGATTTGGACATTGGTTGGGTGCATATTTGATGTTCTGCTGTGGTTATATCTTTTCAAAAGGGTGTGGTATATAAGTTTGGAGATAAACTTGCCAACTCAGATATTGTCCCTGACACCTCACCACAGAATGAAATTATGGAGTTTCTTCCCAGTAATAATCGTGCAACTAACTATTAATTAAATGATACAGGCACATAATGAAGGAAAAGCAGGAAAAGATTCATTCAGGTCGAAGGAAAACAAATTAAAGCTTGGCTTTATTTCTACAGCTGCTGCAATAAATGACATTTTGTAAATCGTTGAATTTTAAGAATGATTGTTCCTAGTTGGAAGCAGCCGAGTTGGTATATACAGGGTGCCCACTAAAGTCCAAACCACCCTTTTGACTAAAGAATGGCTGCAGCTATCTTCATAAGAGTAGAGTCTAGGTATGGTAAAGTGACTATGCGCTCCTGAATAAAACCAACTACAGCGCCACCTGGTAGAAAACGGTGGAGTTGCCGTTATTATCTCTAAAACGGTACGAGATAAAGGTAAAAAGTAAATTACAAAGTTGTAGAGCATCATCTATTTAGTGCAAAAAGACACCTTGCGGACGTAAATGCTTAACAGAAGGCTTAAAATATGTATTTGTTTGTTCATGATTTCCTACACTGACATATGACAAAATTCTCAGAAAGATATTAAAAAAAACTAGTTATCACAAGATATCTTTATTTTCGATGTTCAAACTTCTCTCCGTCAGCTGCAATGCACATCTGGACCCTTGCCACGTTGGGGGCTCGTTTTCCGTCCGAAATATAATCTTTTCTCCTTTCCTTCAAGTTTCGTGAAGTCACAATTTCGGAAGCCGCAAACAAACAAATGTGCATTTTAAGCTTTCTGTTTTTAGCATTCATGAACATAAGGTGTATTTTTGTACTAAATAGATGATTCTCTACATCTTTGTAATTCACTTTTTTCCTCTACCTCGTACCATTTTAGAGATAATAGCGCTAACTCCAACGTTTCCCACCAGGTGGCGCTGTAAGTGGTTTCATACAGTAGCGCATAGTCACTTTATCATGCCTAGACACCACTCTTATGAAGATAGCAGCAGCCATTCGGTAGTTAAAAGGGTGGTAAGGGACTTTAGTGGGTACCCTGTATAATACAATCGCATTAATATTACAAATTTGCTAATGTACATTTATCGATGAATTGGTTATTAGGCTAAATGAAAAAAAGACACTCCATAGAGCAATTTTCACTTTTCAATTCAGGAACTGACTAATAACAATAGATATATGATTTTTCTGGTTTTTAATCTGTTTTTATTTTTTTTCTGGTTTAGTTTCCCGAATCTACTCTTAACACATTAAGCACCATTTTCATCCTAATGATTACAATATATGCTAACTTACTTAACACTTGCACTAGTTTGGATATTGTGGATACTACGTGAACAAATAATAACGGCATTAAAAGATTTTTTATATGGTGGATTCAATGTGTTAAAATGAAGCCGAATAGTTTACCTAATGATTTAAATTATTTGTGAGAGATGAACAAATATTACTTAGCAGACTAATGAAGCATAGGATATGATTAAATTATTAAGTGGTAGAATAGGGATTTTTTGTTCAAACTGCGCCGCCAAACACTCGATTAAAATATACTTGGGAAAAAATGGAGACTGCTGGCAATATGCAGGCGATAAGGGTTAGAGGTAATTTATGGTGAAAACCATTTTATACTGCATAATGGAAACCTTTTCAATAAAACAAATGAATCGCCATCTTTATATGGTGTTTGTGCGGGTCTGCTAATTAATTATGCAAATGACCAACTCGATGTCTATAAACAACATCTTTATTAACATAACAAAAGCGACGTCGGTAGCTAAAACAAAACAAGGAAAATTCGATACTTGAAACTGAATTATTTCACAACTGCGCATTTATTTTTAGTCACGTTCAACTCGATCTCGTCAGTTCACTTCTCTGTCTGAAGTCTTGACCGCAGCGCCACAGTATTCAATAAATAAAAAAACCGTGAGTGCATACATTACAGAGAAGCAAGAAATGCAAAGTCACATTTGTAAAGAATATTTTTACTTACTCACACAAGCGAATAGAATCGTTGCATAAAACATTAGCAAAACAATCTATAAAATTATACATTACCAGATTCATAGCAATAACAAAATTTTATTACTAAAATAAATTAAAGAAACTTGGCATCCGGACTAGAAAACGCAAAAGCACGATAATCAAGCGAATTTGTTACGTTAAGCTAAAACTTTTCTGATCGATCACAAAAAATTCTTAGAATGAATTTTATCTTATAAATTAAGCTCATCCATGTTATATAAAAGAATGTTCAGAAATCTGTCGATTTTTTTATTTGCTTATCAATATACATTTCTTCATTCGCCATGTACCTAATAAATAGGGGAGACCTGCACAAGTTTGTTCCAGGGGCAAGTTTGCACAAGGCTTATATTTCACATACCATTGGTCGGGGGTCACTACATATCATTTCAGAAGAAGTGTTTCGGTCTCTATTAATACTCACGCAAGTTTGGAATCAGTCTTGAACGTGAATCGTGAAGTGGACAACTTTTTCGGATTTTTTACCATTTTAGTAAATTTTTACCCTTACTTATTGGTTTTAATAGAGGTCGTGCTATTTGAATTTTATAACTTATTGTGGATTATCCTCTTAGGTTGTTATTTTGTGGTTATTTTAAGCTATTTAGTTGATTAATTTTATTATGAATAAAATTATATGCTGAGTTATAACAAAAAATTGGCGATGGGGCAAGTTTACATACAGTACATAGGGCAAGTTCACACAGTGTGTAAACTTGCCCCATCGTCATCTTTTTGTTATAACTGGAACAAGTGACACTTGCATTACATAGTCATTCCCATCACCTGAAGATATGGGGCAATTTCTAAAAGCAGGGCCAAGGAAAAGAAGTAGCAGCGGTAGGAAAAAAAGGCAAACATCAATTCTTACAGATACACCTGTAAAAAATGCTTTACAAGCAGAGAAGGAGGAATCAATAAAGAGGAAATTAGCATCAGTCCATCATACTATGTCTCAGTCAGATTAGATCCACCAGAACACGTTATAATAATGAAAAAAAATGCGGATAAAAAAATTAAAAATTAGGAAAACCTTCTTCTGAAAGAAAATTTGGGAAATTTTGAAACAAAAAAACCAAGAAAACTTCCGATTCTGATGACGAGGAAAATTGTCTGGTTATATACTGTTTAAATCCATACGAAGAATCAAGATCTGGCAAAAAGTGGGTACAATGCACCGAATGTAAGAGGTGGACTCATGAGGACTGTATTACCAATGGAAATTCAAAATATTTTGTTTGTATAAATTGTGAGAGTGATTTTGAAATCTATTAGGATTCGCCATAATTGCTTATAATCTATTATGTACTTTTTGAAATAAAATAGGTTTCTTTATATTTAATTTTTTGTATTTTAATCACTGTAAGCCTTCTATTTAATCATTTTCGGAGGTGTGTAAACGTGCCTCAGGCAGTGTGTAAACTTGCCCCTGTCATGGGGCAAGTTTACACAGGTGACATCATGGTAAATAAAATGGTATAATTACAAAAATATAATAATTTAAAGTCTTTAAAAATATACACTACATGCCTTAAAGTCTAACTAATTAATTGGTAAGGAAAATGAAAGAAATACTTTAAAGCCTTAAAACAGAAAAATAAAAGTTTAAAAAGTGTGTAAACCTGCCCCGGTCTCCCCTACAGTGTCTGTTTTTTAAACAAATGAATCTCCGTAAATTTCATTTTAAAAATTTTCTTAATCCTTGTTCAAACTTTTCGAATGCTAACAAATACGTACATTCAACATGATTGTTACAAGCTGTGACAGTAATCGATAAGTTAATTTCTAAGCGACGCATTGCCGAAAATGTGATTTAAAAGAGTTCTATTAGCGAGCTGCGCCTGAAAGGCACATTCTTCATCCGTTGCGAAGCATCCTTCTCTCTATGACAAAAAGCAGATAAATTTGTCTGAGAATATTCTCGCGTATCAGCATACTTTATAAAAGAATTATATGCTTCATAATCCAATTACACTGCCTCAAATTCCGAACGTTTTTAAAAATTCCCCTCTACAGAATTTCTGGGACTTTATTTCTGCTCGTAAGTCTTAAGCTCATTGCATTACCTATCGACTTGACATTTTCCTTTCAATTTGAAGACCTTAAATTGTGAAGTCTGAAAAACGAAATTATCAGCGTAGCAGTCTGTAAAAGTAAGCTCAATTTCGAAGTGATTCTCTCCCATTCCACGTTTCAACTCCAGACCAACTCGCAGGGCGAACAGAAATCCAATTACCATGACGTTTTCTTCTTCCTGGGAATCTTTTTTCCTCTGAAAAAGATCCTTTATGTCACGTTTCCATTGCTCTTTACAACTTTAAGCGATAAATTCCGATGACTTTGCATTAAAATCTAGAAAAATGTGCTGCTTTGTACGATTTCTTGAACTGTATTGATGTTTTTCTCCGATAAGTTTACCAATGTCGGCTTTGGGTAGACGGTAGGAGCGAATATTTGCTGAAAATTGGTTGGAGAAAATGTATTTTTATATCTAAAGTTTCAGAAGTTATTACATTCTTCACAGGTCGCTTTTACAGTGTTAAAGGTACTTTTTTCTATAGTTTGAAATGTCGAAAGGCATAATATATAAAGGGATAATTTTATTTCAGTTTCCACATATTCTATTTGGACTTAAAGTTTATGGGAACCCTAACAGTAGAAGTACCTATTTGACAACGGTTGTTAAAATAAAAATTCGCACCAAAATTAAAAAAATATCAATTCTAGATATTTTGAAGACGCAAGAACAACGCATACGATGTGTGTAATAAAACTGTCACGGCGAATTTAGTGATAGATTAATACTTTTTTCGTAGTCTGGCTTCATCAATCGTATTTCTGATTTAATTTGATGTTTAACAATTCGAAATTCAAATAGAATAAAGTTTTATGGCTTCAAGATCAAGAGTCACCAGTTGGTTGATATGATTCAACTTTAGATGTGGCTTAAGTGTCTTCTTGCATTCTAATTTATGAGGACTATCAGCGGTGAAAATGCTTCCTGAAATTTTCCTGGAGTTTAAGGTAATAACTGCATTGATTTTAATAGTGGAGTATAGGCAACTGTTTTAGATTCAATCTAAACAATCTTTTTGGAAACAACAAACAAATTCCCCTAAACTTATTTATAAACTATTTTAATAAAGTTATAGTAAATTGCAGCCAAAAATATTCCTATCTGAGGATATAATAACATATTTCCTTTTTGTCTATTGTTAAACTATTTAATTGAGGATACCTAATTCTAAATGCGTGTTCTCTGACTGTTGCCACAAATTACTTTCTCTTAAAAACGGTCTGGCACACCATATTTGCTTTGTTACAGTAAAATAAACATATACTACGGTCCAGATATTTAATAGAATTGAAATTACGATACTAATCCAAACTAGGAACAAGTACAAATTTGGAATCTCACTCCTACATTGTAAACTATTGCTTTAAAGTAATTTTATATGAATTATTTTTTTCTGAATATATTGTTACAAAATTCGTTCTGTGGGTGTATGGTGTAAACAGTCCAACACGCAGGATAATGGAGAATTAAGGTTTATTCACAAATATGCAGGAAAACACGCAGCACAGGTAACAGGAACAATAGATCTTGCACAGATAAGCAACACAAACAGACAACAATTCACAAGTAATAACAGCAACAGAACTTTCAGATTTAGAAACACAAACAGTCAGGAAATCATTAATTATGACAGTAACAGCACTTTCAATAGCGCTCAACTCACCGGCTTTCCAACACTGCAGACATTCCAGTTGATCAACATACTACCGTGATCCAAAAGCGGTCTTTTATACTCTCCCCGATAGCCCGTGACGTCACATAGAATTTTCAGGAAAAACCTGGATATCGGCCTGTAATAGATCAAGAAAGTAATAGCATTTTTGCGTATCTTCGATATGTCGCCAAAGTCGCCAATATGTTCGCCAAGTTTGTCGCCAAGGTCAAGGGTCTCGGAATGGACGCTGCCCGTCACTCCATGCTTATCCCTGTAAAACTCCCTCTCCAACTATAAGACTAGCGAGGCAGGAAAGCGACATCACATCTTTGTAACAATATTAGTTTATGTTGTATTTTATTGAAAAATAATTTTAATAAGTTTACATCTGAAGTTGTTCTTTGTTCTAGGAAATATTTCTTCACTATAAATGATATTGTTAAAGAGACTGTGTAAAAAGTATGTGTTGCATATATTTTCCGTACATTGGTTCTAACGTAAGGGTTTAGCTTTTCTTTAAAACAAATTTATTGAAACAACATCCACAATAGTTTTGCTGCATTTGCATTCAATATTCCTTCCAAAACTGCATTTCCGTCAAGAAATAATTTTATTTTGAAATTGGTAATTTCATTCAAATCATTTCATTCATTTCACGCAAATTTAGTGAAATTCTACGCAGCTTTATTTAATTTGACATGTTTTATCTTTCTTAAGATGGAATTCTGTGCTAGAATTCAGAAATTGAAGGAAAATAAATACTTTTATATTTGCAGGACATAAATAAGAAATAACTAAAAAATATTTATTAAATTTAATTTCATATCAGTAGCACCATCTGATAGTAAATAAGTAAAAAAAAGGAATACACGAATCCTATTTATAACAACGAGATATGAAATACCATTTTGAAAAAAATATGTTTTGGTATTGTACTAGAGACATAAAAATAAATTTTTTATCAAAAATACGATCTTAAAGCAAAATAATAAAAGCTTGAAGTGATGAAAGCAATACTATATAGAACTTAAACCACAAAGATTAACATAGATAAATGAATTACAAAATATCCCATAAATAATAAGAACATATTTTAAATCGTTAAAACAAGTTGAATAAGTTCACTTTAAATTTTGTACCTTCAAAAACTTTTGTTTTACTCAAAAAATACTTTAATATAAATTATAGACGATCACTTAAAAGCATTTCACGCGCGATAGTTGTAACTATGGATTTCTCTAATCTCCTAAAATGTTGTTGACATTTTAATATATATTATTAAAAAAGCAATAAACTCTTATCCTGAAGCCCACCTGAATTTTTCAAAAACTGCATTCCAGTTTGGATCAAGAGATTGTGAAGCCTACCGGAGACACTTTTCATTAACGTTGTTGGCTGGCTTCTCATGGAAATGGGAAAAGCCATTGCTCGTCTTTTTAAATTCCCGTTATTCACCTCACACCCAAGCACCCCACCCCTGCTATCTGCAATGCCATCTTTTTTATTCATTTTCTGGTTCTATTCTCCCTTCCCTTATATTTATAAACCTGCTAAAATGAGAATTTTCCACGGTCTATATTTCTTTAAGCATCCTGCAGAACATAATTTTGATTTACGCTTTTAAACTTGTTTTCTTCATTTTGCAAAGCAGGTGCGTTTTAAACGGCTGCCTTTCGATGGAAGTTCTAGAGGAAACCGTTTTCTGTGTATTATCTTTTTGCTTGTTGAGTTCTTCTCTACAATTACTTGCTTAGTATCTGAAGTTCTACGATGAATTTTGCTCAACATTTTTTGGAAACAAATTTCCTGAACAATTTATGAATTTCAACAAAGATTTTTAAAAAAAATACGTGTTCTGTTATTTGCAATAAATTAAAAAAACATTTCATGAAATTTTCTATTCTATTTATACTAAGAAATTTCATATATAAAAACATAATAAAAATATAACTTATCTTAAGTAGAAATTAGTGAAATAAAAAAAAAATCGTTCGGTAAAGTATAATGACGTCTGAAAAATATAATTTATTTTAAATACAAGTTCAAAAACTCAAAAAATCGTTTGGCGAAATATAATGGTTTCGCAAAAGTACAATTTTTTTAAAGAAGTAATTTATAAAAAATCGTTTGTCAAACATAAAGACGCCATAAAAATAGAATTTATCCTAAACATAAATTAATATAGTCAAAAAATATTTGGTACAAGCATACTTGAAATGATGTAATAGAAATACAATAGTAGCTCAGCGTTTTGTTTTAAACGTTGCATGGCAACAATGAAAGAAAATATGTTTTGAGAACTCGATGTATCTATGTTTAATGTATTAATATTGTTAATATTTCGTGTTAAGAAATTCCATACACAACATATTTTTTCGTATTAAAAATATGTTGATTATGTAAAGAATAAATAGTTGTTTAGAAGAAAATCGCAACTTATTTTATATTATATTTGAAATACAGGACAGTGTGTTTGCACCATGGTCTTCAAAAGTGAAGGAAAAATGAACTTTTAATATTTTATACCATCAACACGCCTGGTATTAGCTTGCATTTTAAGAAAACATGAATTCTTTGGTATATACAGACGTAATAATAATAGGAAAAATGCATTTCAAAATAAGAATGGGAGCAATCATTCCGAGAAAATTGTTTATATAGGGTAATTTAAAATTCCTTAGGCAAACTTAAATGGCAGGTATACAGAAACTGGCCAAATTTACATTAGATAATGGGATCTCAGACACAATGGAAGATCGGAACAATGTATTGTTTGTCAATGAATCCCGTGAAAGAAAATGATACTCGAGTATTTCTGCGAAAAGTAGACCGAACGTTCCATCGAAGAAAATTAAATCAAAGATCTGTTCCTCATCGCAGTCTTAAAAGTTTTAGTCATTTATCTTTAGAATTCGGATTATTTGACAGAAGCTTTGTAAATACATTATCAGCATTTACAAAATTATATTTAAATATCTGCTTTTATCAGTATTAACAGAAATATAATTAAACGTCTCGTCAGTATCAAAAAGACTGAAATGTTTTAATTGTGTTTCTCGCAACTAAATCGACACACACTGAAACCATTAAAACCGTCACTATCTTGAAATGGAACAAAAAAAAATTCTTACACATGTGACGTTTTATAATAACTTTAAGGAATTCATGCTAAATTCGAAAAAATTAACAACGCGTTTGGTCCTGACAGCGTTACAAAGAAATTTACAGAAAAAATGCCGAATGGCAGAATTGAAACTTGAACACGCTTCACGAGGTCAACCAGATAAGGTGTGCTTCACATTTCTATAATACAAATTTACAATAGTACAGGAATATAGTTTCTTTAGTCACAACATGTAAAGCGTGTATCTTTTTGGAAATCATGTTGTTTGACTTACTTTCAGTATTTCAGTGGTTTGTTGTAGAAAGTGCGTTCTATTTATTATGGTATCTGTCATGCAGCGTGCGAATTGTAATTGTAAACAATTTTGAATTTGTATTCCACCAAACCTGTATTATTCACTTAATTTGGCGTATCCTATTTTCTAATCTCGTAAAGGCATATGATAATGCTTTACAAGACAGTGATTGAGCACATGCTAACCCGTGGGTCTTCCCATGGTGTCTGAATCCAAAAGAGAAAATGAAGAAAGAACTGTCATCTATTCAAAGGTGCTTCATTTTCTTCATTCAGGAACTTATCACACCACACACACTGCAGCCTTTAGGGCGATACTTGACATCCCACTAATGGATATCTATAGATACGAAGCGAGACTAATAACACTTTAAAGGCCACAGATTTCTCTAAACATCTCAAGCATCCAACCACAAGACCTGGAGAGGAGGGCAACAGGTTGGTCCACACAGCCTTCTTTTCATCGGAATCCCACTCAAGTCTCGCTGGAGGTTGGGGAAACCATAATAACAATAACACTCATTTATATATTTTCACTGAGGACTAAATACATGACAGCAAGGTAGGATCAGCATTCTGTGCACTCTCCAACAGCACCTAGACACGCCAGTGGACAGCAAAACTCAATGAAAACAATGCAGTCTTTCAAGCGTAAATCTTGGCGCTCAATGAAGCTGTTAATTATGCAATAACACAACCATCTAATAGAACAATAGTAATTCATGTTGGCAGCAGCATCGAACCCATAAAAGCACCAATCACTCAGCTAGAAATATATTCCAGATCCTTTTATCATATCAAAGCATCAAGATTACATGGATCAAAGTGCATGCTGATTATGAAAGTAACGAGAAAGCTTACCAACTGTCCAAAGATGCAGCAGAGCACGAACAACCCTACCCCTCTATCGAACTTCCAAAATATTTTATCAAAACTACCCTGCGAAATGAACTGATGCAAGAGTGGCACAATCTTCGGTTTCATCATACTGGCCGCCATGTGTTTGCAATCAGACCACGCGTCGGCCTGCGATCTTTCAACTGTATTAGGCAAAACACAATTTTCTTATTCGAGCATGAACCTTTTCCAGCCTATCTCCATAGGTTCGGACTCAATAACTTCTACAGCTGCGGAGAAATAGGTATATCATTTTACTAAGCCACTGAGTACATCCTCACATCTTCTTGGCATATAAGGAAGTCTAAGACAAACCTCTTGCAATATTGGTTGAAAAGGGTTGCTTCTAATGCAGTCTCAAGGCAGAAAATTCACAATATGATAAAATATATGCATCATAATGGCCAACTCTTTCTCTCAGTATTTACCCTTGGACCCTCGACATTAAACGTAAGTGCTTCCTGCGAAGCATGCAATTTTTTCCTCTCTTCAAAATGTTTTTATGAACTATTTCTCAAGCAAGTAAGAAGGAAAAAACATTTTTTATGTGCATCTTGAAATTTATTTCTTTGTATTTCCATCTCTTTTGTACGTAATAGGGTTTTGTAGCGGTAAAATGTGTCGTAAGTATTTATATTTGTGCTTTTGTATTAATTTCCTTCTCCCTCCTTTTTTGCCAGATATGTAATGTTTTCTTAAATAAAAAGACGCTCCATAACTATCCAACTTCTTAAAGAATCAGACACTCTGATTCCAGGTGCAGGGGCATGGAGTGGTGTTCTGCATCCTTTTCATTTACTTAATTCACTATCAATATGTTCCCTGTTGTGGTCGCAGCTTGCATTTGTGACGTCATGTTGTATTGCAAAAATTGCTCGTTTCTGTGTACCTGAACACCCTTAAATTTTATGCAAGGACTTTTGAGTCACACTGTATATCTGCTTTAAATTATGCATGATTTATTTGATCATTGCTAACATTTTCAATTTTCGGTAGATCCGAAAATTAACAAAATAACATCAATTTCAAACAGAAATAAATATGCATTTCTATGCAACACAACCAAGAGAAAAATCGATTCATCATGATTAAAATAAGAATATTTCTAAGAGGGAAAAAACAAGAAAATATTATACTAAATGGATACAATTAAATACCTTTAATGGATACATTTACACACCTTTAATGAATACATTTACACACCTTCATTTCAAAAAATGTCTAAATATTTTATATCTGTCTCTTAAATTTCCGATGCTTCCACACAAAAAATATTTCCTCAGGCTATTTTTGGGCAAAAAAAACGCATTTATTTCCTTTTCAAAACCATGAAAATAGCAGACGTTGTGTTCTTGAAAATTTAATTTTTAAAGCCGTATTCTTCTCCATCAAAGCAATAAAAAATAACAAAAAATATATACATATCAAATTTGCAACACATAATTTAAATGCTTCCTATGAAATTTGGTTAGTTATACATTTTGTCGAATGATAATATTTATTTTGGAAGATACATTAAATAATTAAGTTTTTGTAAAAATGAGAAAATCCGAAAGTACACTTAGAAACACCCAATATAAACTTTGGATTAATTTGAAATGTTATTTCAAAGAAATGGCATAGATATTGGTTGAATTTCCATTAAGGATAACTTTTCGCAATTTGGAACTTTTAATAACTATAAAAATTGAATGAAATGCAGTCATCACATTGAAGTACTTAAGTGATTTTATTCATTTTTTTTCCATATAAATCAAACAAAATATATTTAAAAGCTAATCTAAGTAAATTCTGCACATCGCAAAATTGGTATGAAATTTCCTTGAATGTAAATAGTGCTAAAATAGTACTCATTTTTGCATTCTTTCATTATGCTATCATTTGACTTCGATTTACTTTTTTATTGAAACTTTTGTATTTACGTGGAATTAAATACAACAACGAAATATTTTGCATTTACGAAATCAGTACTATTGCTTGAAATAAATTTTAATATTTGTTAAAAATATTTTTTAATATTTTTTATCCTCAGAATATTCCAGAAAAGATATTAAGAAAATTTCATATAATAAGAACAGCTATAGAAATATTTATTTCACTTGATAACTTATTTGTTTCTCAGTGTACGTTTTAAAATTGCATAGCTTTGCAAATATCACCTAGTTTTGCTGAACCACTTTTTCAATTTTGCTTTAAAAAGTTTCAGAAATTTTGTTAGCATCTAGTAGGATATTATGTAAAGCTAGGGATTATCCATATAGTAAGGATGACAATAATTTTTATAAGGTTGTTACAGAAAAATAAACTTATCTATTACTATCCACACTTTATCTGAATTTATATGTTGTAAAATTCGGCGAGTGGGATTATTTATTTTGACATCGATCTTTGTTTTAATTTCTGGTGCAGCGTAAATTTAGTTTGGTGCAAAAAATAATGTATAACATAAATAAGTGGATAATAAATGCATGGTGTAGATATCTCCAATGTATAGGAGAGGAAACAGTGATTTTATTTTAATGCTTTGAGGTATAGCAACATCTGAAATGTTTCAATAACATTTATTAATTAAAGAAATGTTCTAAATTATCGTTTGAACATTTGACCGAAATCCCAACAAGATAATGGTGAATATCCCTGTTAAAGGTGTCTATATTTTCTTCAACATGTGTTTGTGGCTAGGCTTGTACACAGAAACAGTTTAAAATGGTGATTGGATAAGTCAGGTTTCTATTCTTAACATATTCTTGATTCATCGTGTGTAAGTGGCTAGGAGGATAAGTGGAAATGGTTTAAAATGGCGAATGAATAAGGACGAGTGAAAACTTCACATTCGTGGAATTAGTGCACTGTATTTCCAACATTACATGATATCCCTCTTCACAAAAAGAACACATTTATTGGCGATTTCCATAAAAACATATATTTTAAAAACTATGCACACCATATACACCATAATTCTTCTCTAACAAATTTTTTTCCAGCGTTGCAAGGCATCGTTTGCGAAAGGTGAAAACGGCGTTGCCATTCTATTTTTATTACCGTCTGAAATATATAGGTACTAAACGATTTTTTTAATTAATTTATTTTATGGATAGACGATTTGTATATTTAATTTATTTTTTTAAAAAAATATTGCATTATCCTTTATTGATATCAGAGAAGCAATAAATTTGATTATCTGTGAGCATGAAGTCAAGTTTTTTTCGCGCCATACAAATTACGAAAGTTTCGGTTTGAAGTCCATTGCATCGTTTGCAGGTGGAGAAAGACCTCGACTTCACTGCATTGTACAAGACAATGAGTTGTTATGTATTCAATGAGTTGCATAGTTGCATTTGTTATGTAAGTGTGATGTCATATAACTAGAAAATAAAAGTTTTTATGTTTCACGTTATGGTACTAAGTAGATTACCATAGAAATATTGTCATATCACCAATCCTTATGAAATTTTGTTAACTCTCAACTTAAAGAAAAATATAAAAATTATAATTTTTTTTCAATTTTTGTAAACTTAAAATGTAACAATGGCTCAAATCTTCTTGAGTTATTCAGTTCTTGAAATTAAAACTGCCCAGAGCAAGAGTATTTCAGCTACTTCTAAAATGATATACACTTTTTGTGCTACTAAATGCGAAAGCAAGTACACAAGAAAATACTTAAACTCGTGTGATGCAATTTTATATTTCTCATTTATGATTAATTTTAAACTTAATGCTGTGTTATTGGAGATAAATTATTATAATTTTCTGAGGTTATAATAAAAATGGTATTCCATATCCCTGATTTCCCAGCAGAAAAATACAATGCTGTTTCAATCACAATAGACGATTCTTCCCTCTCAAGAGTGATGTTAATGTGAAACAGGGACTAATAATTTTGATTTCGAATTCAAGATTTTGGGACTAAGTTAGCGAAGTGTCAGTTTTTTTAATCGAAGGCATTACGCGATGATTCCGTTGTTTAACGAGAAAAGAAGAGCATTATTGCTGTAATGAATAAGCAGTGAAAGGAGATGTTGTTCATTACTATACAAACATGCTAAAAACTACTTTTTTATTCTTGAAAAAACATGATTAAAATCTCCTGTTTAGCTTTAGAGTAACAAATTACAAAGTCTTATGGAAAAGAAATATAAAATTTACTACAATTAACTTAAGAACAATGCTTTGCCATCCACGAAAAAGCTGTTATTTTGCAGGATTAATTTAGCGACAAGAAACTATGAAAACTTATTCACGAAAACAACTTATAGAAAGAAATGAAAATGTTAATTCATTTAGCAAAACAAATCTCGCCTATCGATGATAAAGCATTATTTTTCTAATAAACACGCAACACACAATAATAATAATGTCTGTAGCAAATGAAGAGGTTAACTCATCTCACTCCAGCGGCCGAGTAGAGTGATAATTTGCAGCGAGCCAGATTACAAACCATTAGCTAAGAAAACGAATAAATGCTCATCTCCGGTCTCAGTCGAAAAGCGAATTACTTTCTTGCGTGTGTTCCGTTAACTAATCACACATAAAAAAATTAAAGGTGGCGCAAAGGAAAGGAATCTCCGCAAAGGGATCAAGGCAATGCTGTTAGGATTTTCTCTTTCTCCATCAGGATACCTGATTAATGGAGGAAAGAAAAGAAAGCACAGAGGCCATATCGACAAAGGATTGGTTCCCGCCTGCCACGTGACGCTCCATTCAAGTCCCAGCATTTATTGGCGGATTGGGGAAGGCTAAGGCTGCAGTGCTTCAAGTTTTAGCCAGCTTTGCTTCGTTCTGTTTATGCGGCAATAAATATAGTGAGAAGTGGGTCTGCCTTACTGCGTTGCTCCAAAATAGAGTGGTTTAATTGATCCTTCTCATTAATGAACCCACATTTTTCGCATTGTGTTTCTAATATTTAATGCAAAAAGTAGTCTGAAACTCTTGTATAATGTTTGTAATGCTTTTTTCGGCATTAATTAAAGGAAGACTTGTGTTGTTTACTGCATTTTATTCGTATTGCAATGAAGTATAGTGTGAAATATGTCTTTGGTGGAGCATTACTTTAAAATCAAAAGTTTTATTTCATTTCAATTTGAGTTTTCCAAGCAACCGACAACAACCAATTACTATTTTGAAGAGTTTTCTTTCAATAAAAAAACCGATTCGGTAAACTTTCAATTGAATCGATAAGGCTTCTCTTAATCATATACAATGGACCTGCTAACGTAATATTTCATGAAAATTGCTTCGGAGTTAGTGTTGCTTGTTAGTTACAAACACAGTTACAGAACTTCGTCACACAATTTTATATCACTTAGTTATAATTTTATATCACAAGGCTCTTGTAAAGAAAAGCTTAAATACTACCATGTTGAAGTCTATTTAAGCTACAATAAAATCAGGAGAAAACAGGATTGTGTCGTATTATTATTTTTAAATTAAGTATTTTAACCAACACTAAAATATATATTCTTGGCAAAGGCAACATAATTTGATAAGTTATATTAGTAAAATTTATTTTCCTTATACTTTATTTTTACTATTCTTTAATATTCTTATTCAGTAAGTCTTTATTTTTTCTTTTGTATAACATGTTGTTTATTTCATATTTAAATTTATAGGCAATTCAAGTTTGATTTTAGTTCGTATTCTTAGTTTTATTCATTTTACTCATATAATATTCTGTATTTTTGCTAATTTATATGACAAGTTGTTATATTTTAAGTTTAATGACATGTGTGCTTTATATGTTTCATGACATTTGTGTTTAAAATATTTTGCCAGTCTTCCCTACCGGCTTTCTTGCGTATTAAACTTTTTTAGGTAATACTAAAATCCTATTTATTTAGACCAACCTTATAAACCCTATTTAATTAAACCTCCCAGGTAGAACCTACGAGTGTTAAATAAATAAAGAGTAATCGCTTTCCAAACAAAAAAACTCATAAGAAAATGTTTAAATGTATTTAAATTTTATTTAATTTTTCATACAAACACTATATATATTACTATAATCATGACGTGACTTTTGATGTCAGCTCAAGCTTTAAATGATAGGCTATATAGTTTATATTAAGCCTGTAGTTAGGAAATCGCACCACAGTTTTACCTACTTCATTTTATTTATGCTGCAATAAAATACGTGTAAAAACTGTTGTGTATTACTGTGTGACTCTAAAATAAAATTTACCCATTAATCCGAAGAGCTACTGTTTCCAGATACAAACAATTTCTCATTTTTTATATTAGCAGTAATAAATTCAAAAAGTGGTTAGAAAATTGCGTAATGGACATTTATAGTTTAAATCAGAAGCAGTGCCCCGCTTTTGTGTTCTGTTTATGTTGTAATAAGATTCAGTGAAAGTCATTCTGTAGCCCAGTATTTGTCTAAATTAAATTGATTTGGTCGTCCATAATCTTCATCAAAAAAGAACAACACTCATATTCTTATATTAATAGCATTTAATGCAGAAACACACCTACAAAGTCCGATAAAAATTTTAACATCATTCTTCTTTTACTTCTTCATAAGAAAAGTATACAGAGAAAAACTTTTGCAATTGTCGAAAAATTCAAACTCATTACTTTAGTGATTTTCCACGGTAAAAGTATAAAATTTGTAATACAGTCTTAACACCAACATTGTGGATCTCTATTTTCTACAGATCTCTTTTTCTACAGATCCTCTTTTCTGCAGATCTCTACACGCATCTTTAAATCAAATAACTCATTGGAAAAAAATCATGGTTTAAGATTGAAATTCTGAATACAGATGGCAATCAAAATGTAGCTTAGGAGGCATATTTTCCATTCCATGAAATTAGTACGTTCCGTGTAGGAGATAAGTTTTGATAGATAGATTTTTATGAATATATAACAAATAAATATAAATATTTTCTAATATGATACTAAACAGTAGCATAATAGTAAATTTATAAATAAATTAAATTGGCGTTAAGAATAAATAACAAATTATATGCTTTCCAAAATTTTTTCTTATGTTTCAAACTCAAAAATGCTACCAATTAAAACAGCTGGAGAATACATTCAGCCAAATGCATAATCATTCCATTTTTCAATTCTATTTCTTATGCTATAAATACATGTCTTCCTTTGATCCAACCTTAGCAATATATTTTAAAGCTTTTTTTCTCTCATGACCGAAAATAATGGAAACCAAGCATCGAAATGTAATATTTGGAAACATATTTGAAATATGCATTCTTATTAAAATAGTTTTTAGTTATTTCTGTTAAATTCTACTTGTAAGAATCTATTCATTTTGATGAATTCCCATATTTAGAATGAGTTTCAAAAATATTTCAATTTTTTAAAATTATGATAAATTAAAATGTTTCTCAATTTTTAATGAGATCATATTCATATATCACCGAATTCAATGTATAATTAAAATACGTTAGATTTGTTATTTTTCTGTTATACTATTTGAAAATTTAACTCAATCTTTAATTATTATTGAGATCATGTTAATATTACTACAGCAACCATTTTTATTGTTTGATAGAAATACATTCAATTTCATAGTTTACGTTCTACTATTTGAGTAATTTAATTAAATATTTTATTATTACAGATAGAATTATAATTTAAAATTCATTAAATGCTATGCACATTTAATTCTGAAATAATAATACATTTTTATAAAAATAAAGCATATTTTATTTTTTCTCTGTTGAAAAAGCTCAAAGTACATCCTTTGAATTATATTTTTAACATCCAACTAATTAATTTTTTATGTCTTTAGTGAAAATACCGACATTCTTTCAAAGCAACTACTTAGAATAGCTAATAAAAATAAATTATCTCGAAAATAAAGACACCATCAAATAAATCCTGAAAAACTTTATTCTTATTAGTTTTAACATTTAAAAATGTATCTTTAATTTCATTTTTTAAGCGCATTTTTTCAGTTCCGTCATGCACCTTAGTACATTTTAGCTAAATTAATTTTTACTGAATCTCTTTCTTCATAAAACCCTTTGTGTTAACTACAAAGTTCTTTTAGAAAAAATAATGTTTTAGTTGGCTTAAGTTAAATCTTTAAATTATAAAAAAATTACTTATTATAAAAAAATGCTTACTTCATTAGTATTTTACTGTAAAAAAGTTGGAACTCAATCTTACTTAGTCTTAGTTATATTATCACACATTAAATTCCAGCACCGCTTTCACAGTTCTAAATCTCAAGTAATATTTTAGAATAAAAATAAAATGATTTCGAAGGGGAATACACACTGGAGAAAACGATTAAAGAAACAACTGTAAAAATATGCCTACTGTGGATTCTGTTGAGAGAAAATTAGTAGGATCGTTCCTCAAGATCAACGGAGGCCGCGGTGGCCTGTTGGTATGGTCTCGACCTCGGAGCCGGAGGGATCCAGTTTGGAAACTCTATCTCACCGAAGAACCGCTTTGTAAGCGAGTCTGGTGCAAGTTAAATCCTACAGGTAGTGCTGATATTTGGAGAGGAGGTGCCAGCTTAAGTGTCGTCCTCGTCATCCGACCGCGGTTCAAAATTGTGAGGTCCGTCCCAAAATAGACCTCATGTTATTTCAAAACGGGACGTAAATATAACTAAACTAAACTAAAACCTGAAGATCAACATTATCATGCAGTTTAGATAAGTAAGAGGGAACTCGTCCTTTTGGACACGTGAAGAAATTCTGTTTGTCACAAGGCACGGTCCATTCCCTTCATTCCTTAACCGTTTCCATTTATCTGATAGTGACTCTTGTGCCTGCGGAGAAGTCGGCGATCCCATCCTCTATGCTACATCTTGCCCATTGACTCTCTCTTGGCGTATTAGGAAACCTTCCACTTCACTGGAAAGTCTGTGGTACCAAAGAGCCCTGAAGAATCCGAATTCAAGAAAAAGAATAATAAACATGATTAAATTCATAATAGACAATGAAACATAATGTGACTGGAATAAGTATTCACCTGTCTTGTACAATAACTCTAGCTTATCCTGCACTCAATACACTGAATATACTAAGTCCTTCCTTTCTCATAAATCTTCCCATTCCTTGTATTCCACATTTAACACGCAAAGGCTACCCATCTCCAATACGCTACTCAAAACCTGTGCATTGATGTAAGCTTCCTCATGTTGTTCGCCATCATCTACATTCATTATTTTTCCTTCATTCACACCGTGTTATTCAATATATTGTATATATTCCTTTATTTTGCTGTCAATTCTATGTGTTAACACCAGCTTTGTAATTTCTTCATGTATCGTTCTTCTCTCTCTGTTTTTTTTGCAACTCAATAAAGTCCACCTACATCTGTACCATCCCAGATAGTAACCACATGAGCTCTAGAGACGGCGGTGTGGTGTGGTGTTAAAGTGTGGGAATAGTAATGGTGGGGCTCCGATTTCCTCCACCAGTGATAGTTCTCACCTCCTTCGGAGAGGTCGGCCGTGACCAGGTGATGGGCTACTAGGACTCCGGCCTCAGTACTCGAGCTGTTGTAACGACCACTGTCATTCAGATTCTCGGACGCTACGCCAGGGCGGTAAGATTCGGTTTTCCGCAGTTCAATAGAATTTAACTTAGGTACTAGGAAATAGGCCGTTCTTTTCAAAAGAAGCGAAAATAAGTGTTTGAAATTCTAAATCCATGGATTTGATGAGTAGCTGGATAAATTCTCTGATTTCGAGTATAGATCTTGTCATTGAGAAGGTATATGACGGATTGTGGGAAATATCGCCGGAATGCGAGAATAAAGGTAGGATAGACACTGAAATATATCAAAAATACGAAGGCTACGCTAACAACCCTCTCCATGCTGAAACCTGTCATAGAATGAAAAACCGCTCAGAATTGAATCGGTGTGGAGTGGAAGGATTGACATTCAACACGTACGGAGATACCTCGCCTCATTTGGACTATTTTAATCACAAACCAACCCAGAGGGGGTATGCACGTATGTAAGGGAGTTGGAATTGTGACGCGCGGTTTACTTAAGAAACCGCTGAGTCGGAGGTCGGGGATAGGATTCACATTGCCTTAACCTATTCCACGCCGGCCCGCCAACCAGAAAGGGCATAAGGCATTGGAGGTCTCCTGGGGAGAAGGATAGAAATCAGTGTGACTAGTAGTGAAGCTGTTATGAATGATTTGCCTAAATGGATATGCCGAGAAGCGGAATGGCCATTTATGTGGAGTGAATCGGTCATGAATGAACGGCTTAAAAGTATTCAAACGCATAACATGAAGATTAAGGAAACTGCTTAAGACGATGATAATAATGTATAAAACTAGGTTAAATTGGAAACGTGTCACTGCTGACTTTCAGGAGCGATATCAAGATTGCTAATGAAAATAGACAACTGTTGTCAGACGAGGCCGAAAGAGAGTTTGCTGTAGCTACAGGACATCAAATATAAAGACTGTGATTGTCAGTCTGCATAAAAATCGCTGCTTGCAAAGATACCCATAATTTACCTTCCACTAACTCTGGTTGCGAAATGTGCCCGGAATTTTTGAAGTGGTACTGATATCATCTTAAAATGGTACAGATATCATCTTAAAATGGTACAGACATCATCTTAAGATGGTACAGATATCATGGGTAAATGGGTGGTGGGATTATGGCATCCCTATTAGCACAAGATGCTCTACAATTATCATATAATATCTTTATGATGTTGTAATTTGTTCAGAATATGGTAGCAACATCGTGTAGATATCGTGACATATCTTGTGCTAATATGGATGTGCAAGGATTATTTTGAATGGCCCATTCACGCAGAAGAACTATGAATGCTGAAATATATAGATATAAGATTCTTGATCCACGATTCCAGTTTTTCAGGGGGTCAAATACTTCAGTTGGGTGGCATGAGTTCCATCTAATGGGCGTTAATTTGCGTCTCCATCATGCCTTACTAGTGGTTGATTACTTTCAGAATGAAGGATTCCAAAGAATGGAATGGACCGCACATTCTCCAGATTTACTTCCGATAACACCTGTATTGGACAAAGTAAGACACTGCCTTGTATTCCTGCGGACCCCTTCTAGCAGTCTCTAAGAGCTTTAAATGGGTATGTATCGTGAATACACTTTGTTAGAGCAGCCGTCTCTCCTCAATAAAGTACATAATATGGAAAATCACTGTAAATTTAAATTTTAGACACGGGTGTTCGCACAACTTTCTAATTCTTTTTACGCATTTCTATAAAGCTCTAACAACAATTTTACTTTTCCCCATACAACATATTCCTATCATATTTCTTATATTCTCATATCAATCTAATACTTGTTGTTGGCGCCTACCATTTCCTATTTGAAGGTACAGTGGTGCCCTCTAAAACTTTCGCTTTACTAGTTCTGCTCATACAGAGCTGACGCATGTCTTAATGTTCTAAACTTTGCGCTTGAGAGTGTCTCTTAAACCGCTTGAATATTTTAATTCTTTTGTTACTGTTCATAATTACTTGCTGATATAAATAATGTTTATTCTACGTTGGAGATGCAATATGTTCTTCTCTAAGACTGCTAAATCGACGTTATCGTTTGTGTGTTGGCATACCGCCACACTCAGGCCAACCTCCACCCCAGATGTTTGTAGATTTGCAATAATTTTGGCAATTCCGAATTTAACAGATATAAATGCCATGGAAATATAAAGATCCTGGTGATTAATCTTCTTAGATTCAAAATCATGCAACTTACAAGCGTATCTATCGTTGTACCCATGTTTTGTTTACACCAAGGCAGTTTAAAATTTAATAAAAGATATAGAACGCCGTTTATTTCAGAATATAAATGTTAGCCGGTTCTTAAATCAAATTCTTTAAACTTTGAACAAAGTTTTAACTTCAATTTTGGTATTTTACATTCAAATATTTATCCGCATAAAGTCCTAACAGGAACTTTTTAATGAAACCAAAGTGTAAATAAAAACCTAAAGATCTTTTAAACAAGTTTAAATTAAAAATTCTTTATCCCAAATATGAAACTTCTTTGCATGTTGACTTTCTCTTACTCTGTATTATAGATTACATAAATGATAAGCAATATTGCATTTCCGCTGAGAGATCCTATGTATCATGTTGACTCTTAAAAATTTGATTTTGCTCATATTGTCTGCTGTAGTAGCATGCATTGATAAGATGCTTCAAGAAGATTAATACATAACTGGAGAATAACTCCAAAGTCTTGATTCAATGTTTACATATGTAAACAAAATAATGTATTTTTACAAAATAACTATGATGAAAAGTGCACTGGAGCATGAAATACATAAAGTAATTAAATTTTTACATGCTGAAAGGAAATCTAAGCTACCTATTCATCTCTTTTTTAATTATTTCTAATCCAGTATTTACAAATGTTAATAATATAGTATAAAAATAAAAAATATTGCTATGTACCTCAAGCCGACCTTTGAAGAATTATTCTGAAAATGTGATTAATTCAACTTTTGAGTTAAACATTATTAATAAATAAACATAATCTTCTCGCTGTAGATGCTATTTAAAATTGTTTGCGTAAAAAAGGAATAATCCTATAGATTTTTGCACAACAAAATGGTGAAAGAGGATTATGTAACATGATTGCTTTACATTCTTTCAAGAAGAGAGAAACTGATATAGTTTGATTAGATATAGTATAAACAATACTATTGATATAGTACTGTTTAGTTTTCTACTCCAAAACAAAAATCGAAAACAGGAAAACAATTTTTCCTGCGAGACTACCTACGCAGAATTCATTTTAGGATACATCATTTTATAATTATTTTGATATCGTAATACAAATAAAATTGTAAGCAGCAGCATCGAAATCATATGCAATATTTTGTACACTATTTAATATAGTATGTTTTCAAGGTAGTTTCACTAAAAATTAATCTAAAGAGCTTGTAAAATATTTATTTGGGATAATATTTTTTATTTATGTTGCATTTAATAAGGTATTCAGTAAAATTATGTTGTTTTGTACTGGTTGGTTATAATTGAAGCAACCCTATTCAACACATTGTAGAGCTAAAGAACGCTGTAGATAAACATATAGGGATTATATAAACGCGGTTGCTAAGGGCCATGGATTTCAGAACATGTTTAAACCAAAACTGAGCACTAGGAATGAAATGTGCAACCTAGTATAAACACAATTCAATCACCATCGTATAAGAATACGTTAATTGTGAGAATACACGGTAATCAGGAATTTTAAATGTATGAAAAATAGGCAATGGTTACTAGAAATTGTCACAACACTCAAATATCCGTTTGATTAATTCATGCAAGGTAAAGAGTATCTCTTAAAGGCAAGAAATATTCAGCTTTTCCAAATGTTTAATTTTTTCTTAATTTTTTTTCCTTTTTATCTGTCTTCCATTTCCTCATGTTCTTTCATACATGCCTCAAAGATATGGCATTATTACGACCTACTTTCTGTTCTACACTTATAAGCATAAATACTTAAATTCTAAATACCTTCACACATGTAAATTATCGCGAATGTTATTAAGACAGCCAAAGCTTGTTAAAGAAATATATTCGTAGGCTAGTATATCAACAAAAAAATTTAAATAAAACTTTTGGAGGAGAATATTACATTCTCTTTGAAGCCTTTGCGGATAGGTATTTCTTATAGAGATTGATATGTTCCACAAATTGAATAAAATCTATCGAAGGTTGAGAGCTAGCCATCTCCTTAACTTCGTATTAACATTCTTCGTTCTTACTCCTATAGTTTCCCCTCATAATGAATAAGTGCGACAACCTGATATAAGTGTTCTAAAAAGTCCGCAAAAAATTAACCCTGAATTTTATAACGTTAGGATTTCTTTGATTTTACCCTGATATAGTCACTGCTGTGATTTAATGAATCAAACTTTGAGATTGAGAAATACAATGGACTCTTATAAAACGTGAATTCACATAACGCGACGAAAAAATTGTGACTAGTTCTCGTACAGCACGATGAAAAGTTCCGTAAAACGTGTACGGTAAATTTGGCATTTACACAGTTTTTGATTTTTTTTTTATCTAGAAATGCTTACCTTCTATTTAATTATGAACAGTGAATCTGACAGTTTTATTAAAAAAATTAAAATCTTATTAGCAATATACTTAGTTACAAATTAGAGGCAATAATTAGTCT
>BGPR01000591.1:331179-341611 GCA_013235015.1 Araneus ventricosus
ACAAAAAATTATAATTTTATGACAGTCACAGTTTCTGTTTTTTTTAATGAAACTACAGATTCTTCATTTTGCCACGAACGGTAAGTTTATGTCGGAATTTTTTAATTAATTCTCCGTAACAATATAAATCCTTTTTTTAAATAATTATTTTCTTAAATATAATTCAGAAAAGTAAATTTAGAGCAACAGTTTTATGGCTCATTATATTGCAGAATAAATAAACACTTGATAAGTAATGTGTCACATTAAAAAGAATGCAATACAGCTTATAGATAAAAAAAGTAATTGCAAATTCTTTTAAACGGGTAGTTCCCCACAATATAACGCCTTTAAAAGATTAATTTGCAACCGCAAAACCAAATTTATCTAACAAATTTACTCACATTATTCCGACCAAAACTACTCATACTATTCTTGAACGACTATTCTGTTCTATTCTATACAATCCTGCAGCCATTGGGAGAAAGCAGTCTTTTGAATAAAGCACTCAAAGGAATAGGCGTATATCACAAAAATTCAACGGTGGCCTCCACATTTGATGAAATCCATAGGCTTTTACGGCGCGGCACGGTCCATTGCAATGATTTTGCCTAGAATGGGAAAGCATTACGAGCATATTTCACAGCAAGTAGCTGGCCAGCGGGAAATCTTCGTCGTTTTTCTTAAATGATTCCATTGGAAGAAGGAGAATAGTAATCCTTACGCACCTGTTTCCGTCCGAACCTCGTTTCCCCAGACGATATTTCATATAGCATGTTCGGGTTTCGGTTTCAGCTGGAAATATATTGAAAATTCTGAATCTTCAACATCAGAGCTCTGTTTTGTGATTTAGTTTATACATTCTGCAGAATGAAAATTATTGGAATTCGGAGAAAATCAGTTAATATGGAATCTTTGTCATTTCTCCTTATATTTCAGCAGAGATTCTTTTCAAGTAAATAAGGGTTGATTACAAAATAGAATTATTGATAAAAATACCGCAGTTTTGAAATTAATTAAAATTCAGTAATGATGATGTTTTTTCACAAAAAGAACAGACAAAAATCAAATAATTTTTATCATTTTGAATTCGCTTTGTAAAAGGAAACAAAACTTTACAAAAATAATATTTTTTCTACCACCTGGAATATATTCACAGCAAAATGAATGAGTAAATATTCCTATTAATTTGGAGAGCATTTTGAGATGAAAACGTATATAGTTCTACGAGATTTACTACTCTACGTGATCATTACATACCTCCTACAGCACTTTTCCTGTTATTGGGTTCTTTAAGAATTAATAAATTTAGCTAAATCATTAAGATAAATTGATAATTGAATTAATCTATTTATTGTATTCTGTAGTGTGGTCAGATAATTTTAATTATCTGTCTGAAAATGCACGTGAGTGAAAGAGAAGCTATCATTAAAGCTAAACTATTACAAGTTAAATGTCATGACAATCATTTTTCTGACAGAACACAAGTGTGCAGCATTTGCATTTCTATGCTATTATAAATATTATACGAAATTAGATTTGTTAAATTCTTTTCGAAAATTTAGGACTCACCATTTTAGGTTAAAGGATAAAAATGAAAAAAAAATCATTAAAAATTTGCACCAACACAGTAAATTTGATATCTAATAATAGTTGCATTGATTCTGCTAACAGATCAGGAGAAATGGGTTTACTGAAGATCACTTAGTCTTTGGTGTTGTGTCATTTTAGAAGGAAGGAACAATATTTGAAGATCATATTTCTATATTTACACCATTATATGCAAAATATATACAGTTTCAGACAGTCATCTACTAATTGTAGGAATGGGATGACATCCTCATAGGTAAGTAAAAATTGATGTGAACTGCATGTGCCAGTGAAAACAAGTGTGTCCAGGCGGAGTAGAAACATAACATTAACAATAAACTGTAAAGGAACCAGTAGCGCCGACTGGCGGTTAACTAAATAGGCATGCAGATAAGCTAAAACACAATATGCACTAATAATAAATTAAAAGAAAGAAAAACAACAGAATAAAAATAATAAAATAAAATAAGCAAGCACAAAACACATAATAATATAAGAAATAAAATAAAAGCAATAGGATACCGAACAAGTTTCAAAATCACCAAAGCATATTCTAAAGTCTCTCTTCAAACAATTTTTACTGATCGATACGTTGTGGGCAATGAACTATATAGAATGTACTGCCACGATAACTTGAATAGCCCCACTTTAAAAAAAATGCCATATGTAATAAAGAAAAGTAAAAATTTATTACAATCACAAAAATAAGTCTATAGTAATTAAATCATGGAAAGAGAATGAGTTTCTTTATTGAAAATGCTAATTTACAAGTAAAATAACCCAAACACTTGAATCTCGTCAGTGTTATTTTTTTAAATTAAGGCATTAATTAATTTTTTATTAATTAACCTTCAAAATAATTTTTTTTAAATTTTCAACTAATTAATTTGAAATTTTGCAGGCATTTATAGGAACACTGTATACGAAAACACTTAAAATATAACAGTGATATATCTTTTTATTTCTGATTTATGAGTATAACTGCAATTTTTAATAACAATTAATCGTCTTTATTTATTCCAGGCGCTCCAAAATTAATCGAAATCACTTTAATTTTTTCTATTAATTTCTCTAACACTTTTCAAACAAAAATTAGGATTAATTTTTATGTTTCAGAAAAGAATTTCAAAATGAAGACATATAGCACCTCGAAACTATTGATTTCGGGAAAAAATATGCGCTATATTTGATATGGAAGAAAATATTTACAATTTAATAACAAAATAACTTCTACATAAATGTCAGCAATTCTTCTCCATATATGTTTTCATATTTATGTTAAATGTCATGAAATTTTACAAAAATTAAAGCGTCTGGAACATTTATCAGCAAGGACATTAATTGTTATTAAAATTTACATTTATACCCATTACTCACAAATAAATAAACATGTTACAGTTATATTTTAAATATTTTCTTATATTTTGTTGCTATTAATGCCTGCAAAATTTCAAATTAATTAGTTAAAATTTTAAAAAATGGTTTTGAAGGTCCCTGGTCGCCTTAAGGCTGAAAAAATAATATTTCAGTACTTTGTATGACTACTTTTAATCTTTATCAGTTCGAAAATACTATATTTAAGGATTTTTATAAAGTTTCTATTTTCTTAGGGGCAATTTTCTTCCATGATGCCTGTATGGCTTCAAATTAATCATCGCTGTCGCCATATTGTTTATCATCACTGTTAACGTTATCAGTCAAAATGACCCACACATCGTCTATTATATTTTCTTATATTTTGTTGCGGATAAATCGGGGAGGATTTAAAAACTTGAATATTTTGAGGAGCAAACCGTTGTTTAAAGATATATGAAATATGTATCGCAGCATTATTCTGCTGAAGAACAAAATTATCTGGATGAAAAGAAGCTGAAAGCTTTAGGTGATTGTTTTGTCACAACAATAACTAAATTTGCAATGTCTGTCTACCTTTTAAAATGATAATATAAATGACAGCATTGGAAGTAATTGCTCTCCGTAGGATGACAGAACCAAGGCACGAATGCATATGATAGAATTCATTATTCCTTCCTTAAATCATGGTAACAATAGGAAAACCAGTCCCGACCATCCATATTCAACTTTTTTATCCCCTCTGATATTTACATTTTTCCACGCTGAAAGGTCCAATGCGTATACTCTTGTGCAAAAAGAAACCATTGCATGTTATGAGGAGTGTGAGCAGCGGTTTGCGTCTTAGTTTCAAACTTTAAATCGCTTTAAATTTTTAATTAACCTTCTGACGTATGAAATTGAAGCTTTAATTCAATTTTCATTAATAATTCTTGTTACTGGTACTCACGAATTAGATGACTGACGAAGAGTCAAGCTGCCTTTCTGGCTTTTGTGGCTAAAGTAGTCTTTAATTTATTGATTTCACTGCATTGGTACACATCCTATAATAGATTGTTGATAATTTTAGAACTAAAATTATTATTTTTTTTAATTTTTCCGGTTAGAGAAAATTTCATATTTCAAAATTTTAACCTTCAACAATTCATCTTTGCTAAGGCGAAATCATCGGTCCATTTTACAGAAGTTAACCAGATTTAATTTTGGTTTACTCAGCAATAACCACAGGAAATTAGACAGAAAGTTTTGCCTTAGAATTTTAGATATACTGAATTCAAACTTGTGAGGCTATTCAAGTTATGCGATATTTATTGCGATTTTTTCTCGAAACTATAAAATTTGAATAAGGTACATGATATATTTATTTTTAATTAAATATATTATAAAAGCATCATTACTATTTCTAAAATTTGTTTTCGGAAAGACTCCAATAGAGAAAGTTTTCCGAAAGAGAAAGATAGTAATTAAGCATATTTTATGATTTATTACTGCTGAGGCTATTAAAGTGATCGGGAATATATATCGCTGCAATATTTATGCTTAAAAATCAAAATTGAATAATAAAAAAATTAAGCTTAAACTTAATTTTTTTCGTATTGCCATTATCCTACACTTCCATTCACCGACTGAGTTTCAAGGAAGTTTCCTAAATATCCCATCTGTTATTGATGGAAACTGATCTTAAGAATAAAAGTCATTAGAATATGTAGTGCATAGGAATATTCAACGGTGGCCTCGGCAACTGATGCAATCCATCTGTTTATGCTGGACGGAACAATGTATAGCGGTGATTTTGCCTAAAATAAGAAAGCATTAGGGGATATTTCAAAGTAAGCAGGGATCCGTGGGGATATCTTCTTCATTTTCTTAAATGGTTCCTTTGCAAGTAGGAGAACCGTAATCCGCATCCACCTGTTTCCATCCCAACCGCCATTCCCCAGACCATATTTTACACTACACCTTTTCCGAGAGGAATATATTTCTAACTCTGAAAAACCTGAACTTCATTTCAATTCTTCGTTTCTCATGCGTATAAAGGGAAAACTAGTTGAATTAACAGAAGAAATTCTTTTTTTTTGTGAGAGGACATGATTTTTTTTTTGGGGGGGTGAGGGTTGGTACTGCCTTCAAGAAGATATACATTTCTTAGTTGACTTCCCCTTGTAACAGTTTCTAAAAAACTTTGAATAATTTTATCTATATAAATAAAACATAAACTACATTTGTTTTGTACCGAATAAAAATCCAAACTACCAAATTTGTTTTCTTCAAATTTTGCTTACAAATACTGTGAATCATAAGAAAGGTTTCAGTGAAGGTTTCGTTACAATTAATCAAATGGTTAATTTTTATTAATAAAAAAACAATGATTTAATTATGCTGGCGCAGTATTCCGCAGCAAAATACCATGGCAACAACCGAGGTGTGAAGAGTAAATGGAAATATAAAATAGCCAAAACATGAGAATGAGAGATGTTTAAATAGGATTTCTTTCTTACATTATTGATATTGAAAAATCTAACTTGAATTTCTTTTTAGGTTTCCGGTTACTTGAATAGTTATTCGAATTTTTAGTGCTTGCTTTTAATGGCCGCTGAAGAATTAAATTCTCTGCTGACTAAGGCTGTTTTCGTATTCCATACTCCATGCTGTAAATACAATTTAAGTTTAACGATGTTTATTAAAATCTTGTACAAATCTTCAGAATTTTTTAATAACTTGTGAAAAAATTTAACTTTCTCCAGCTTTGAAAAATCGTTTACGACAGTCTTGAAATTTTTAAGAACATAAAATTTCTAAGAAACTTTTTTGAAATTTTAAATTTCGGGCAGCATCTCTTTTTTAATAAAATAAAGGTACAGGAAGAAACAAAATTGCCCTTATCTATGTAAATAAAACTGATAGTCCACAATGTTTCATCAAATTCTATGCCATTCTTTAAAACTAATTAATTATTAAACTATTAATAATTTATGGTAAAAATTAGTTTACGACGTTTCTACAAAATAGTTTGTTTGAATCGACATTTTCATTTTAATTTTAATCCCTTCAGCATTGGCGTCCTAGTATTAGGATACATCTTTATATTACAATAATTCTCAGCTGGTCAAACGTAAGTCAAAAGTTAAAATTTCAAAGGAATTCTTTAGCGAAATTCTAATTAAAACAAAACAGTTCTCTGCTTGTCAAACGTTGCGAAAAAATATTATCAGATTATATCATCACGATTGAAATAAATAATCAGATATATCGTGGCGTCCAAACAATATCACGCGTATGATATACCACTGATGTAATTTACTACTTTCTATTAAAAACGGAAATTAATTTGAAATATATGATTAATATAATTTAAAATTTCTCGGGAACTATTGATCATAGCGAGGTAAATTTTATATCAATCGATAGAAAATTTTATTTCACTATTTTAGACCTATTAAATTTGAAATAGAACTACAATTACTCTTTTAAATTTAAAATTACTGAAATTTAGGTTCTCTAACATTGAAATAATGCTGTTTAAGGCCTCGCAGAGAAATGCCGCCAGTTTTATTGTTGCTGAGCTCAGAGCGTTACCGAGAGACAGATCTGGACTGTTATATTAGTTGTATAGCATATTTAACCACTCACTGGTTTTTTTTTTTATCTGACCTGTGCATAATTCAGGGTCGAAGGGATTTTAAAAAAGTTTCAGACACTAGCAGAATTTCTAGTGTAATAATATTTTATACTAGAGTAATATTTAGATAAAAAATATTAGGCAGGAAAGTATTTTCACTCCAAGGCATTCCTGGTATATAACTAGTAATTTTTAAAGGATTTTGTACCAGCATTTTCGTTAAAATTTATAAGTTTCCATAAAATATATTAAGCTCATCTTTACGTGGCCTCAACTGAATGAATAAATTGTTTAATTAAGTGTAATAATCAGCAACATTTCTTTTTATAAAAAAAAATTCCTTTTGCTGGCTTTCAAATTATAGTACAAATAAGGAAATATTTGATTAACTACAGACAAATGAATAAAAGAAAATGTTTGTTTTCCTTTAAATATCGATTTATTTGCTTTTCAATTCAGAATTCCTGATTACTAAAATGAAGTTAATTAGAATATTAACTTTGAAACGTGTGTTTATGTTATAAATTTGAGATATATTTATAGAAAATTTGTGATTTTTTTGTTAAAATAACCAATTTATCATAAACGTAACGTTTCAAATGACTTTACGTACACACGAAAATAATCGGTTCATAATTATTTTAGAATATTGTAATTAAAATCACTGTTTCGACAAATATTATATTTAGGAATAAATCTTTATTGCAACAAATTTTTCTGTGAGAATACAATTTTATGTTCTTCTTTAAATTTACTGTAGACTTTTGTGCATTTTTTATCATCTTAAAGATTTCCATTTCATTTAAAAATGTGCAGTTGAATATAATTACAAACATCAATTTCACAGTTATCAATAAGTTTTCAACAAGATCATGCATGAATATGCTGAATTTTATATAAAATGCAGTAATTCTATGTGTTTTATAAAATATGCAAAAATAAAATTACAGTAAATTGCTGTCATTTTTTATTTTTCTCCTTTAAACTATATTATACAGCTTTCGTTTTTTAAAAAATTACTGGAGTTATTTTTTGAATCCATCAAATGGTGTTTAAACAAAATTCAATCATTGAATATTTCATGAATTATGGGAATCTTACATAAAAATAATCTTATTGTTATTAAATTTACTATTCATATTTTATATACTATGAATCCATAAAGATGATACCTTCAAAAATAGCTTAAAAGGATTTTTCAGAAATACATAAGAAAACTTGATGGTTTTTCTCTTTTCTTAAAGAAAATAATTCAATATTTTTATCAATCCTAATTGAAAAATTTAGAAAAATTAAGAATATTTCGGAAACAGATTTTGTTTCAACTAAGATTTTGAATTATATATCTGTGTTAAAATTATATATCTGTGGAGATATTTTTCTTGAATCTTATCTTTGAAAACGCAATTTTAAAAGTCACGCACATTCTAGATGTCCAAGAACCATTTCAAAATTGAATATCACTAACAATAAAATTTATGTCTAATATAATCATCGCTTTCAACAAGTTCAGTATACGATTTTGCATGATGTTTTATTCAATGCAGAATACAGATTGCACATATGGGTAATTTTATGCGTTTAAACGTAATTGGATACTCTGAAAGTGTAAAATAGAATTTAAGCGAACAAATTCTGCGAGCGAATTCTGATCATTCTGACCGAACTACAAAAATGATGTCTATTTATCCAGCATGTTATTGAGAGAACGCGGTCTTCTGAATAAAGTAGTCAAAGGAACGGATGGTATATCAAGAAAATTCAGCATCGGTCGGAATTGCTGATGAAATCCATCGGTCTACGCAACATGGTCTATTGCAATAATTTTGCCTAGAATGGAAAGCATTACGAACATATTTCACAGCAAGTAGCTACCCGGAGGGAAATGTTCGTCATTTGTCTTAAACGATTCCATTCCAAGAAAGAAGAGGGTAATCCCTACCCACCTGTTTCCGTCACAACCTCGTTTCCCCAGATGATATTTCCCACTGTCCTTTTAGACTTGCATTTTAGATGAAGGACTAGAAAATTTTGAATTTGAAACAGTGAGAGGCTGTTTCAGGCCTTAAGTTTTTAGAGCGAACGATTGAAACCATATGGCAGTAGAAACATGCGGACAGAATGAATATAATGATGCTTCATGCACTTAAATTTTGTTGAGCTTAAATATTGAATCATTTAAAGATGAACCTGATACTGCTTTCCAATTGTATATTAACTTTTCTTGGGTTAAGAATATGCTTTTCGTGATTATTATAAATTTTCTGAGACTTATAATACTTCAAAGAACTGTAAAAATGATCTGATCTTTTTCCTAGTATAAATAAATGTAAATATAAAATTATCGTTAGTATGAATTTCCGAAATGAAACATGTAAAAAATTAATTTCACTAATGAAATTTCTCATTTCGAATGAAATATTAAATCGCTTGCTTTCTTTAAATTCCATTGGATTTGCGTTTATTTTCCTAGAACTGCAAATGAATCAATTTCTATCAAGCATAAATTTCTTATGAAAAGATTTAAAATATTATTTATTAAATATTTAGTATATTGTTTATTTAATCAATAGAATAATCTTAGAATCTACTAAGAATTTAAAAGATAAGATCTAAAACGACAAAAAATAAGCTATTCGATAGATTTAAAAGGTTGAAATAAACTGCAAAATATCTTCAGCTTTCAATAAATAACTAGTACATTTTTTATGGAAATTTAGAACCTACTTCTTATAATTTTAAGCATATGTAAAGCAAAATTTTATTTTGTCCACTTCAGCAGGATGATCAAGTCTTGCAAAACCATCTTGTATTCAATAAATTTCTTGTGTTTACCATCAGTAGTACTTTCCGTTCTCTTTCCAAGTTTCAAGGAGATATACCCACTGTATTACTGAAGGAAAGAAGCTCTTTTGAATAAAGAAGTTGAAAAAAGTGGGCAATACATCAGGGCAATCCACACCGGTCTCGACTACTTATGAAATTCATCGGTCTACATAGCAAAGTGTATTGCAAAGGTTTTGCCTAAAATGGAAAATATTGCGAGCATATTTCACTGCAAGTGGTGGCACGGTGAGAAATCTTTGTCATTTTTCTTGAATGGTTCCATTCAAAGAAGGGGATTCGTAATCCGTAGCCACCTGTTTCTGCCCAAAATTTGTTTTTCGAAATAATATTTCACACTTCTCTTTATGTTCGCTTTTCAGGTGGAAGAATACAGAATGAATTCGGAATCTGAAATTTCTAAGAGCTATTTCGTGATCAACTTTGGTGCTCATACATTGCGAAAAATTTGAATTAAAGAAAGGGAATATTAAGTTTGAACTCTTGTTTTTAAACTTGTATTGGAGCAGACATATAACCAAACCATTCTATAAATCGATAGTATTTCTGAAAAAGAGAAAGAAGCACAAACATTCCAGCAGTGTTTTTTTTAAATTTGAGTTCAGCCTATAATTCTATATTTTGCTAAAAGAAAACATAAATATCATTCCTTCCTTTTACGTTTATGAAATTTGTTAAAAGAAAGTCATAAATTTAGCTTACAATAATTGAATTCTAAAATAGTCATTGCATTGCTCGTCTGCATGTAATAAGAAAGAACATTTTATAGATTTTACGGTCTTAAAATGACTTAACATAAATGTCATGTTTAAGGAAGGAATATAAATGCTTATTGCATGAATTAATGAATACGTATGTTTATAACATTTCAATTTTAAGTGCAAAATATTAGGAGTATATTCTCGCATACTTCTTAATAAGCCACCTTTCGATTTTACCTTCGTTGTGTAATGAGCTGTATGCATTTTGAATAGTACCTCTTTTCTTTGATTTTCTGATTAGTTCACAATCCGCAATTTTAATGCAGTGATCACATGTCAAATTTCA
>BGPR01000591.1:341621-372672 GCA_013235015.1 Araneus ventricosus
AAAAAAATCATAACAAGGCTTAGAGTATTTAAATATTAACTACTTTCTTTTGAAAAAACTTATAAAGCATTTTTTTTCGTGTACGTTTCAAAAATATCTTTATGTATGATTTTTAAAATCCTTCCTTAACATGGACATAAAATTATAACGAATATTTCTTTGTCTTCAGTTAAATGATAAATTCTTTAAAAAATTGAATCATAAATTTTTGATTGATAATTGACAATTTCTGAAAGCCTGAAGGTTTATACGCAGTGGATGATTTAAATGTAGTTTAGAAATTGAGAAATGACATGTCATTAAAGGGTAAAATCTCTTTATTTCGGATAGTTTACTTTTAGACTGAATGTGAAAACGTACAAGCTGCTGACTGTTCGGACAATATTTCAAATAAAATCACACACCGGCCCTTCCATTTTGAATCACTCTGCATAAAAAACATTAGGGTTAGAGGGTTTTTAGGAGGTATTAGCATAAAACATTTGTTAGGAGTACTGTATTTCAAACCACTATTTTGTTGAGAATATTATATTTTAATGTTAAAAAGTAAAGCTGTGAGAATGGAAAAAATAGTGAATGTGTATCATTTATATGCATTGTCCGCGGCTTTTAAGGCAATATATATATATTTTCTAATTAGTTGAAAAATAGAACATTATTCGCTGCATGGTTTGAGGCATAAGGGCCAATTAAAAATTCCAACTACTGATTACATCTGCTAAATGAATCTGAAGTAATTATTTAGGTTTATATAAGTGTGTCTCAATTTTTTCAGAGACTTGTACTTTCATAGAAATGATTACATTTGTATTGATTTCACTTTTTTCACATTTCATATTCATTAAAAATATGGAAGGGTTTTCTTTTGGACTTTATAGTAAACTCATGAATCAGGGTAACATTTAAGGTAATAAGGCCTTAATAATGAGGAATACTATTATAAATACACCTAACTGCAGCAGCTAAAAATTAAATAACATTTTTATTTTTATAAAACTTTATTAAAACCTTTTAAAATGAAGAATAAAAACTCCCATTGTTAAAACTAAGTTTTGAATGCAGACACTGTGAAAACCAAAAGGAAATATATTTGAATTCAAACTTAAAGCATTTGAACAACTATACACTTATACAAGCATTATGTATAGTCAATTTCTTTAATTAATATTCGATAAGATAACAACTGGAGTTAATGTATTTTGTGAGTATATTTTTCATGCAGCGGGGATGTCTGTAAATCGATTTTATAAAAGTAATAAATTTAGACCTGCTATCAGAAATTATTTTCCTGATAAAGTAAATATATATCTAGAACAGCACAATAATAAGACTCTGATTAGATGTATAGTTAAAATCCTATGATATTAGACTTGTTAAATCAAAACAGTCTTTGGTTTAGTTAAATTTCTACTTTATTTTGTTACTAAATATTTATTATGGATTTTCTTTTATACTCGCTTAATTTAATTTCGCTAACTTCTTTTTAATTTTCATTTCTTTTCTTAAATTCGATATCGAATTTTACTGTATACGAGTAAATGATACGGGCCATATAAGATTTGCAAAACTGAGAATAATAATCTTACTCTGCCTTCTAAATATCCTTTCTTTTCGGCTCAGTAAAACATCTGTTACGAAAAAGAATTGCCTTTTAATCCCTCTCATCAAGTATAAAAGTAACTTTCCATCGAAGTTACTTTCAGGGAACCTCACTAAATCTGCACCGACGAAACAGATGGCTCCTTTACCTCATTCTCTTCTTTTCTGTAGAATCGGTTGCTTTATCACTTAAAGAGATTTTGCCAAGTGGCGACAGCTTTTTGAAATGACTCGGAACTCGCTTGCTGAGCACTGTCTGCACAGTTAAAGAAGCTTCATTAAACAGCCATCGAGTCTTCTTATGGCTATGTATAAAAACTTCGTTTATCTTCAAGAGAAAGGAGGCCTGGCATTAAATGGGTATATAATCTCTTATTTAACACTCGCTTTACATTGGATATCTGGCATTATGACTTATTGATGGTATCAAAAGCGTCTGGCAAAGGCTAATTCCGTAGTCTTCGGGCTCAAAAAAGTCAAGATCTTTAAGAAGTTCCAAAAATAGCTAAAATACCTCATAATTTGCAATTATCCATATTAAATAAAATATTTTATAAGGCTAAATAACAAAGTATTTTATGAAGCAAAATAATAAATTATTTTCGCAATTTATACTCAGTATATTTCTCTTCTTAATTTAAATACAGAAATGAATTCATTGGGTAATTTCTATATTTGTTGTTCTAAGGATTTATTCTTTTCAGTTTTTAGGTAAGGGGTAGTAAAAATGTATATTTCTTCATCTGGTTTCTTCGTTATTTCTAAAGGACTTTTCTAAATATAATCATTGAAAAGAACTACATATTGTTACTCTTGTAATTTATAATCAATTTCTCCTCTTGATTTATATGCCAAAATAAATCCCTGAAGCTGATAGTCTTATGCAAATTAATGTATTTGTAGTTCGATGAGTTTTTTTAAAAATTTAGTTCGGAATTAGGGTGATTCAGGGAATCTTTTTTCTCAAACACTTTTTAAAGGATTTTTCTAAGTGTAATCATGCAGAAAAACTACTTACTGAAATCACTGAATTTCTCTTCGATTATAAGCAATAGTTGCTTTTTGAGATTTATTATCATAATGCTCTTGCCAAATGATTTTGTAAACAAGGTCCATGCGCTGAGGACGAAATTTTTTATGGCAAGGAAATCAAGAAGAATCTACCTTTTAAAACAATCTTCATACCGCACCACAAATTCTTTCTCTTAGAGAAAAAGCAGTGTAGAGTTAAAATGGTGTAAGCAGAGGGACATCCTTCTCTCTTCGCCGAAGCTATGAAAACAAGGCAATTGTATCATTTGTTGACTAAACAGCTTTGCAGTGTTCGACGAAAGTTAATTTTCTTCTGACTTTCAATTAGGAATTCCTCAATAAACCTAAAAACGAGTCTATATATAAATAATCCGAACGAAAATATATATATAATCCTTATATATATATTTTAGAAATTCCAGCATCGCTCTTAAAATATTAGCATTCACCAAGAATCAGTAGCAGTGGGGCAAAATTAAGTTATTCCGGACGAAGTAATTTTCCTTCGATCGCAATATTTGCCGTATTGCTTCTAATGACAAATATCCCAATTATAAAAATCGGCCGCTTTCATGTTCTGTTAAATAAATATACTTTTAAAAATTAAAAAGGTACCTAATTTCACGTAGATGTTTACATTGTATTGATCTTCCTCCTCATTGTACACGACATCGATTTTTAAAATATAACATGTACTAATTGGATCCTTAGATTTCTTCGCAAATTTTGAGCTGACTTTGTATATCTTGTTCGTTTGGGAAATGTGGTCTCAATATTGATCAAAATTGAAGTTTTTCTAAAATGTTTTCTAATACAGTTTCAACATCATTTGACATATTTTCCACTTCAGAAGGAGCATCAATTTCAAGGGTATGTTCTTAAAGGATACATCAAAATTTTTCCTCTGGCTTAGAAAATTAGCATTGGCTGCAATTATAAAGAAAGACAGTATTCAAGCAGTTTAAAACCTAGAAATAGATAGAGAAAAAATTTAATAAATAGATGAAGTCAATTACTAAAACGCGCACGCGATATATAATTCGTAATTGTTAGAATGATTATCCACGTCGAACTTATAACTATGTCTCAAAAATAAATGCTTTACTAAAGCATTGCAAGCAGCCCATAAAAAGAATATCTTGGATAGACAAAACAAAAGAATAAAAGCTATAGAAAATTTCCGAACACAATTCGAATATTTAAACTGTAAATATTAAAGCACTAAGAAGTTCGGAGACTTGACGAAGACAATGACTTTCCAAAGAAAGCAAACTCTACGAGTCTTTCTTTCTCACAAAGACAACACGGTAACAAATTCCTCTGAAAAAAGCGACGAAAAATATATCCTTGAGCGTGCCGGTGTGTGTGTGTACGTTTCATGAACTTCCTGCCAATGCCTCAGATTTCCTTCTCTCGGCTGCCACGAGACAATTTATCATTCTTTCGATAACATACGGAAGTTTATATATTATGTGTGCTCCACTCTCTTCTCTTGGTGCCGTTACTTCACAAAGACTGAAGGGAAGAAGAATAAAAAATATCTCCGATTTTGGGCTGAATATTCTCTCTCGCGCTAAAGAAATGGCAGGCGATTTTTTTTCGTGTAGTTTATAAATTTGCTGCTTTTCTTACAGGTAGGTGAATTTTCGCTGAACTACGTTAGTGAATTGTTTTGGGTTTCACGAACGAATTCATCGGATTTACTTGTTTAAACTTTAAGAAAATATTTAAATACCATTATTACTTTAAATGTAAATTATTTTAAACATAATTTTAAATATTTGAAATAGATAAAATGGTTCAAAATATTTGCAATTTCTTGCAAGAACAAACATGCTAAAATTTAGAACGAAACTCTTTTCATATTTTTTTCGAGGTCAAAGCAGTTGAAGTGTAAGAAATCATTATAGAGCTGAAAATACATTAAAAAAAATAATCAAACTGATTGGTAAGATGAAAATATCTAAATTTTAATTAAAGATATATCAATTTCATTACTCTGTCCCACAAACCTGCAAAACGCAATCGAGCAAAATACAATTGGTGGTTATAAAATAAAGTATGGAGTTTGGAGTTAATTGACATATTGTTGACTCTATGGAATTTGATTTTTGTAAACAAAAGTTCCAATTTTATCCATTAAATACAATATGGCGCAATTGTCATAAATAATTTGTTCGAAGATTTACAGGACACTAGAGAAGTCAACTCATTGTAGCAGATTTATCAATGATGCCAAAATAATATTTGCCTTAGGAAATTATGATTTCTGCAATTTTTTCGACTATCTGACTTTGTCAACTTCGTGCCATATTTCAGTTACGTGAAAAAATGGAATTAAAATATTTTAGCATAAACCAAAATCCCACAGTCGAATTCGATGTATATTCGATTCACGAAATAGATTGTACATCGAATTATGTTACATTTGGCTGAACGGAACCTTTACAATCGACCTTCTAACACTTCACCTTATTTTACTTACACACACTTATTATTTAGGAAGATTAAGAGTAATTTTTCTCATTAAAAGCTTATTAGCTTTGGGTTGGGAAAGAGCAAACTAAATAATCGGAGATGAGGCCGCAACAGTATCATCAGCGCTAAACACACTTGATTAATACTATCGACGACATTTTATATGCCTTGTCATTATTCTTGTTTCCATATACGTATTTCCCTTTTAAATTGAATAATGTTGATTAAAAGTCTTACTTGCCCACGTGCATTCAACTGAGTTTTCTCTATTTTGATATGGCATTCTCTCTCTGTTCTGATAATGTCATAATGAATTAATCTAATAATCAAAGTTATCTTTTCTTCTTCTATTTCCAAACATACAAATATTTATTTAAAATAACGCTAAGAACCATATCATAAAAATTTATTTATTTGAAAAGAAATTTCCTTCCTCGTCTTCTGAAAAATTTTGTTTATATCTCCCAACCTCTATATTCAAACAGCCTTATCTCTGTATTCTGATAACGCCGTAATAAAAATAACGTACTAGTCATATATAATTTTCTTTTTTCTATTTCTAAATTTACAACTACTAATTTAAAATGAAGTTATTAACTAAATCATCAAAACTAATTTAATTGAAAAGAAATTTCCTTTCAAATTTTCATCCTTGTCTTTTTTAACATACTTCGGTCATTATGTCTACAAGCATTGACATTTAGCGACGACAATGACTTCAGTGTCTTTCAGAAGAAAGCAAACTCCACGAGTCTTTATTTCAGACAAAGGCAACCCCCACCGAAAGAAATTGTACTGAAAAAGACAGAGTTACATACGATTGTGAGCGAATATATTTTAACCCGTCAACACACGCATGGGGTCTTTTTGACCCCACCCTTTCTCTTCTGTTAAGAAATTCTGGGAATTTCTAAAAATTGCTTCTGCTACTTCCTGTACTTTCATGGGGCGATGGAAGAAGATAAGAACAAAAGTAACCGGTGAAACAGAGCTTCTTCCTTTCCACTGGGGGCTTGGGGTTAAATTGACCCATGCTTGTCCCAACATTTCAGATTCATTTAACGTTATGTCTATGACAGCTTGCGAACGTGCGCAGCAGAGTTTAAAAGTTTGCAGAAAAAGTATCGAAAAAAGGACATATGCTCAGCTTTCCATTTTCGTACTAGAAATCGCATTTGTGTTTTAAATACAAGTTATTTGTACGAAACAATGTTCTTATAGTTTGATCACATGATATTTCTGTACAAACAGCCAATGAAATAAGGAGTAAGTATATAACAATTTGAGGTCAAAATGACTCCAAATGTGCTAATTTCCCAAAAATGGGTGCTTGTGCTGACGGGTTAAGTATATGCCTCATTAGCTTTTCTAGAATGCTTAAAATTTCCTCCCATAATTTATCGTTCATTGAATTGTATATGAAATATTCGATAATATAAGATTTTTTTATGTGATGATATTTTCGCCCTTGAAGCAGAATTCGTTAATTATTTCGTGATTTAAACCTGTTATCTAAACATTAGTAAAACAACCGTAGTAGCTAAAAATCATTAAAATAAGTTTGAGTATTTAGCGAAACGACACTGAAATTAATTGAGTTTAAAAAATCCACATCCTGAAACTATATTTTTGGACTTTTGCCTGAACGACGACGAATTTTTAAAGGAATAATACCATTGAAAACCGCATTAGTGGACCGCGGCGGCCAAGTGTTAAGGTCGCGGCTTCGTGACCGGACGGTTCCAGGCTCAAAATCCGATTCCATTGAAGATCCGCCGTGTATGGGACCTGCTTCCCGCTAAATCGCATTACACTACATTACACCACCTGCATCCCCGTGTTTACAGCCATTGGGCACCTCTCCAGTTTGGAAGGATGGAGGTGAATTGTATTTTTTCAGAAATGACAAAAACAAATAATAATTGAAAAAGAAACATACATTGGACAGAAAAACATAGAAAGCAAAATGGGAAAAAATAAAAATGCGTCGAGGAAAAAAAAAGTAAAATGTAGCCGGAAGTGTGTGTCAGTCTGGGTCGATGCGTGCTCAATGATTATCCTCTACAATGATATTGTTCTCATCACGTATGAAGCGCAGTAGGAGTCGAAGTCGGGTTCTTGATAAGTTATTCGTGAAAATGTTTCTCAACCACTGTAATATTTTAGTGACACTGTAGGAGTTTGGAAATGTCAAGAGAGGGTAAACCGACATTTTGTGGCATAGTGCATTGGATCTCCTTTTTCGCCGCACGAGCAGTTGTCATGTTTTCGAAGATTGAAGCGATGAAGGTATGAAGGGAAAGGCCCGTATCCTGTAACGAACATTAGCTGTTCTTTATTCCATTCTACTGGCTTGATTGAGACCCCAGGAACTATATCGTGAGTTCTGCGGCCAGTTTTTCCGTTGTCTTGCCAGATGCTTAAATCAGTCGACCTTATCTCAGATTTCAGGTAGGAAAGTGGCTTAGGAGAAAGAAAAGGTCGCCTTTTTTGATGGCGTCTTTGGCTAATTGGTCTGCGCATTAATTGCCTAAATAACCGGCGTGGGCTTTGAGCCATCTCAGATGAATGAGACTAAATCGCATTGCTGGTGTGGTGCGGAAGCTTGGAGAGGAGGATGCCTGCTCAGTTGTCACCTCCTTATCTGACCGCGGCTTAAAATTACGACATCCGCCCTAAAATAGCCATAGCGTTACTTCAAAACGGAAAGCTATCATATCACTAAATCAATATATATTAAGGAAACTGCACCTTTGCCTTCATTTATCTTTCAAATTTTCGCAAAGATTATTGCGAATAGTCTAAACAGGAATGGCTCTAGAGTTTCCCCGACGGGGGGGGGGCCATTTCCCCGACAGTGGGGGGCGAGTGTAATGAAATTTGTCTCAAATTTTCGCCAGATTATTATTTATCAACTACAGTTGAATACCCGTACAAAAATTTTCCCCGACGGGATGCAAAATTTTCCCCCGACAGGGGGCACAGCATCCCCAACGGGGGGCCCTGGCACCCCGGTGCCCCCTGTGGTTCCACCCCTGAGTCTAAATTAGTAGAGTTCCAACTATTTCCATCAAGATCTCACTTTTAATTAAAGCATTAAAAAATTCGGGTGAAGGGGAAAATATGTTTACGAGTCCTTTAAAAAAATCAGAATCTTAGCTGCAGACTTCAGTTGAATAGAGGCGAGTTGTTGGCAATGACTTGATTTGATTCGGCTGGGGCTTTATGGCACAATGGCCATTATTTGGTCATGCAGCGGCAAAAAATGTAGCGTTATGTAGAAGGTGGTGAGCGGATATAAAAACGATCAATAAAAGTTTAATGCAAAAAATTAAACTCTCGCATGCTTATTTATTGAGAAGAGGTGAAAATGAACAAGGAGTAAAAGTTTCAGAATAAGTTGTTTTAACGTGTGAATAAGAACCAATGCATTTTAAAAATTCAAGAAGGTAAATATGACAATGACTTGAATAATTTGCAAAAGAAAACGAACTCCCAGAATCTTTACTTCTTCCAAAGACAACGCCGTAACAAATTTCACCGAAAAGGGTAAAGAAAAATATACCTCTGAAAGTGCCGGTGTGTGTGTGTGTACGTTTCATGAACTTCCTGCCAATACCTCAGATTTCCTTCTCTTGGCTGGCGCGAGACAATTTATCATTCGTTCGATAACATACGGAAGTTTATATACTTTGTGTGTTCACCTCTCTCTGGTCTCGTTACTTCAAAAAGACTGGAGGAATGAAGCGCAAAAAGAGCAAAAAATATCCTACGATTTTGGGTTGAATATTCTCTCTTTTCCCTTATAAACTGGACTCTATTCTTCTTTAGGTTGTGAATTTTCCATTTTATTTTTTCATTCTGCTAGCAGGTGAAGTTTAGTTTTAATAGTTGCCTTAGTTTTCATAAATTTTCCCTTAAAATATTTATTTTAAATGTTAAAATAAATGTTTCGCTGCGCATTTATTAAGCTTGGCATTGTTTCATGTTTGTAAAAATGGGATTTTATATTTAAATTTTTCACTCATTCCCTATGGTGTTACAGTTTTGAAATTTGTTAACGTATGTGCCCTCTATGACAATACGCTGTTTTAATATTTTCAGAATTTAATCAACAGATATTCAATTAATTTAATTAAATTTCGATTCCGCACTAGTGACGCCAACTGGTAATGAATTTGGGAAAATAATTAATTTCAAGATTACATAATATTTATAATTAAGAATTAAATATGTCTATGAAAAAGCAAAGCACAAAAAAGATATTCTACTTCTTCAACACAATTAAAAGTATGTTTCCAATTTTTATTTATTTTTTATTAAAAATGTCTTTAGCAAAGGCCGTGTTTTAAGGATCAGCAAGATTTTTTGAAAATTATCACAGAAGCAATTGCCGAGAACATATTCACTTGGGATTCCACGGCTGCCGATTTGGGGAATGAAATTCACACCTCGAGCTCGGAAAGGAAACAAAATGTGGTACAGTTCCGGGTCACCACTTCCAAAGAGATATATGAAGCCAACAGGAAGGACCACCATTTGTGGAGTGACTATTCACAATAAATAAGGAGGCTAAAACAGAATCCTAGAGAAAATTCCAAAATATTCTTAAATAATTAATAATGCGCTCTGAATGAGTAAATTTCTAATTTGCTTGAAATGTTCCGATAAACACCTCAAACTTTTACGACTTTGTCTGAATATGCATATTTTCGATAAAAAGAAATATTTGCCACAAACTTTTACGATTTTAAATGAATGTGCAGATATTCGATAAAAAGAAATATTTGCCTCAAACGTTTACGATTTTGTTTGAATATGCATATTTTCGATAAAAAGAAATATTTGCCTCAAACTTTTATGATTTTGTTTGAATATGCATATTTCTATAAAAAGAAATATTTCCTTATATTTAGTACACCATTAAAAACGCGCTTTTATAAACTATCTTCTTTTGTTCCTTTTCTTGTAACAGCTGTCGGTTCATATACTCCTGTAATGTTTTGCATGCTTTGCATTTTTTATCGCAATCATTCGCATTCATTTTCGGTAAATAAGCATGAAGTCTTTCATTGTTACTGCAGCTTAATTCTTTTATGCAAAATATTTCGCTAATTATCGTCCAGGAAATTCAGATTATTATAGCCAATTTTTGATTCATAACAATAAAAGTGCCCTGAGGAATTAGCACTCAATTTCTGCTTATCCCTTTTGCTTTCATTTCTAACGAACGCATCTATTTAATCTCCCATTTTCAGAGGGCAAGTTATTCGCAATAAGTCCACACTTACTTATTCATGAATCATTCTTCCTATCTTAAACAAGGCAAGCGAGAAGAATTACGGGTACAGTGTCATAAATCGGAACGAAACGAAATTCTTCGCTCGCGATAATCTGAATTTGCAACGAACGAGATTATCTGCAAAATCTGAGTTCGTGCACTCCCTATCAGCGCGAACTCCATTATTGTCTGCGATTGGGATTGATGGATGCACGCGCGATTACGAACAGGCGGGTGTTCGTGAATTTTGCATTACCTTCCGTGTTTGCCTCTCATCCAACCTAATCAACTCTATTCGGTTAACTCATTATCGCACTTCATAACCTTAAGTGGATCTGTTTCCAAATAGCTATGATTTAGTTAACAAAATGAATGGTCCCATTGTTATGGTAGGGCTGAGAGTGGTTTGGGGGCAATTCATCGAAGCGTGCCTCTTTTAAGTAGAATTTATTAGCTTGGCTCATTTTAAATTTCACGCCAGTGGAGCTAGCTGTCCTCTCCGGAATGCACTGAGTCCGGAAGGAGATTCAGAATAATCAGAGAATCTCCCTTTTCTCTATTGTACATGTTTTTAAAATGCGTCAATAAAGCAATGCCTTGGTGCCCTAACACATGGGCACGTGAATGATATGCAGGTAATATATAATATAATAACGACATAAAATGATCGAGGCGTGCCATTCTTAAGTAAAATTTACTATTTTGGCTCTTTGTAAATTTTATGGCCGTGGTTCTCATCTGACCGCAATGAGTCCAAATAAAGGTAGAGAACAACCAGAGAATCTTTCTTATCTCGGACTGAACGTGAATTTGTTACGACTCATTTAAATAACGCCCAGGTAATATACAGGTCAATACATGAATCAATGGATGATACAAATGGCGTTGTACAGGGTTCCCACTTATATCCGTTACACCCCCTTAACTTCTAAACGGTGACAGCTTAGGCCACAAAGTTGGTGTCTATGTAAAGTAAAAAGGTTATGCGCTACTCGATGAGACAATTTTCAACGTCATCTATCGATAAATTTTGGAATTAGCGGTCCTATCTCGTAAAAGGTGAAAGATACAAGAAAAAAGTCAATTAGAAAGTTGTAGAGCACTCTCGATTTAATACGAGAAGATACTTTGTACAGAATAATACGAAAAACAGAACGCTTTAAATGCACATTTGTTTGTTCGCATTTTCCTAAATTATGATGACACAAGACATTGACAAAAGGAGAAAATGTTATTTTTCGGACACAAAATGGCCTCATTTATACTTTTCCTCTTGGGAATAACTCAATAAGCAGGTCCCCAGATAGCAATTTTAGTTTCAGCAAACTTGCACTGCAAATCTGCAAGCTTCCAGCAAGGTTGACACGATAACAGTGCAGCAAGTTGAAGCAAGCTTGCAGAAGCGACGAACTTGCAGCAAGCTTGCCCCGCCAAACTCATTGCAAACATAGCAAAAACCTCGGATTAGAACTCGCGACCTACCGATTCCAAAGCGGGAGCTTTGACCACTCGGCCAGATAAACTCTAAGAGGCGAAGATAGATTTAGCTAATACATCGCGCATACGATTTATTTTAAACTCTTTTCTTGATTTCATTAATTTTTTAAATTTTGTGTTGAGAGCGTGATTTGAAATCAAAGAGAGAGCGATTTTCGCGAATAACGACGTTTTGCTAGTATAATAAATTATGAAATTAGGTTTCAAAAGTAATTACTTTTAAAATGGGACAAAATGTAAGCTATTATTTTTCAACGAACATTGACTGTTTTTAGGTTTAATTTTGTTCATAAACGTTAAAATTTCAACATTAAGAAAAAGGCGATATAGTTTTCTTTAAAGTGAGAGTTCTATATTCAGTAAAATGATGGAAAATGTTTCAATTTTAAAGAAAAAAAAGTTAGTTTTTTCACAAATTATTATTGATTTATTAAATTAATAAAAAGAAGTACGGTCTAGGAGATGCTATTAAAAATCGGATGTTTTTTTTCAAACAGAGACAAAGATAATTATCTCTTTGTGCTATCATCTTTGCATCAAGCTTGTTTTGCAAACTTACAGCTAGCCTGCACTGCAAGGAGGGGTGGCGATTCTCCATTGTTAGTTTGCCACAAGTTCGCTTCAAGCTTGACGCGTCAAATTTGCCATGGCAAGGTAATGTCAAGTCAAAATCAAACTTTCTGCAAACTTACGTGATATCTGGGTCTATGAACCTTTCCGCCAACATTGCAGGACGTATTACTGTTGCTTGTGCTAGCGCACCAACTACTTGCTAAAACGTGTGCAAAGTCAAATTTAAATAAGGGCTGTATTGTAGATTATGGAGAGCACTTTGAACACCGAAAATAAAGGTGTATTGTAATAACTAATTGCTTTTTCATATTTACACCCTTTTCGAGACATCACAGTTTTGGAAATCGAGAGCAAACAAATGTAAATTTTAAACGTTCTGTTTTGAGTATTAATGTGCGCGATATATGTTTTCTTACTAATTCGAGAGTGTCCTACAACTTTCTAATTGACTTTTTTCTCGTATCTTTCACCGTTTACGAGATAGGACCGCGAATAACAAAATTTGCCGATAGATGGCGTTGTAATTTGTCTCATCGAGTAGCGCATAGCCATTTTATTATACCTAGACACCAACTTTGTGGCCTAAGCTGTCACCGTTTAGAAGTTAGGGGGTGTAACGGATATAAGTGTGAACCATGTATTAATGTATTATTGGCATGCAGGTCATAATATAATACTCCAATGGCATATATAATGTGATAGAAAAATATATAATAAAGACAAAATAACAATAATAGAAGCAATTTATCTGGTGCGCGCAAGTGCAGCAGCATCCAGGACAAAATGCGAAGACAAAAATATTAAAACAAAATAAGGAAAGTTTTATCTGTGATAGTTGTAAAAATACAATAATATTAACAAAAACTTTTTCTAATTTTGAATCTGCATGGATGGAGGCTCCTGATGATATCATCCATCGGATTCTTTATCCTTCTTGTTCTTTTTCATTCATGTTTGTTAAAGTTATTTTATTTTTAACTCTATCACAGTTAACACTTTCCGTATTTTGTTTTAATATACAATGTGATACAGATAACCAAATAGAAAAATGGTTGTTAAGTTTCTATGAAATGCCGTAGTAGGAAAATTCAAACAGCTACCGTAGAAAAGGAAAAATTGCTTTATAATTGAGATAAAAATCCATACGATAAAATTTTAATCTCAAGTTAGCTATATAAATATACACAAAATTAAATTTTTTTGTTATCCAGCTATGCAAAATATTAGGCGCAGGGTTTTTATTTTTAATAAGATGACTTTTTGTTCTAAACTTTCTTCAATATTACCGTGAGTTTTATTTTGAACTTTTTGAAACTAAAGAATCAAATTTTCTTATGTTTGGTATTCTCTGATGGATCTGAACAAATTGTTTTTCATTGCGCTATCCGCATGTGGAGCTCATCTCAGGTTTAACAGAAGAATCTTTATTTAAGAAATTTAAGTCTACGTTGTTTCAATGAAGTCTTAAGACTTTCTTTCCGCTATTTAGGATATTCTTTTGTTTGTTTAACCTGTATTATCGTTTTCTAAATTATATTGACAAACTCATTGAGTTGGCATCAATTTCTCATTATTATAACTGCTCAGAAACTGTTGTTATGCTACTTCTATATATGGAATTGGTGTATTTTTCAAACCATATAAGAATAAAATCGTTTCTAAGATGTCGTTGAAATGATGATTTTCCTTAAATTTCGATCCGAATAAAACTTTCTTTTCCTATAGTTTACCTTTATTAGTACTTTTATTACAACTTATTATAAAATTATATAATATATAACTATATATTTTATTAATACTTTTAGTACAATACATTTTATTTATTTATTTAGAAAATGCACACTACAGAATAAACTCCAATTACAGAGTGCATGATACAGAAGCAAACACTAATATAGCCGTGAAACATAGATCAATAAAAACAACAGATAGACACGGAAATCACTGAAAAACACAACGCGAATTTAAAAAGCACACAAAATAAAAACACCTCGAGAAGCCGCAAACATTCAGTCTTATGAACACTATAAGACATATTAAACACATCAAGATAATCAGAGTACCTGTTAAAAATTTTGTAAAAGTTAGTTACATTAGTGCACTACTGCGGTACCAGGTAGCATATTGACAAACTTATGACATGCAAATTCATATTCTATATCACAACCCACAGCTCATCATTTTATTACATTTTTAAAATCTTCCTCTTTAGTTTACTCTTCATTGACATTCTGAATCTGTTAACACGCTGATCGGCTTGTACACATTCCACGGTTATTGTATCATCGTTTTCATGCATATCAGTTCATTATTACAATGTGTTGTTATGATAAATGCATCAGTAGACTGGTAGAGATTGTACAGAAAAAGAATAAACAAAAGAGACACAGGAAACAAGAATACAAACAATTAATCTTTTGCGAGAAAATGCAGCAGCATCCAGGAAAATTACAATGGCAAAGATACAAAGTTAATAGACAGAAAACTAAACTTTAAAATTAGAGCACAATGAAATAAACACTTTTATTGTGTTATATTTTCAAGTTTGTTTTTCTGTATATTAATTTTGTATCTTTGCCATTGCAATTTTCCTGGATTCTGCTGCGTTTGCTCGCAAAAGATTAATTGTTTGTATTCTTGTTTTCTGTGTCTCTTTTGTTTTTTGTTTTCTGTACATACTTTAGTACTATATTTTGTATTTTATTGGAACTTGCTGCATTTAACGCCATTCTGTTTAATGCAAAGTTTAATTGCTTTTTAGAATCTCTGCAAAATTGTTTATCTGTTTTTATTCATTTACTTTATTATTGGACTGATGACGTAAGAATCATTACATATTATTTAATCAGTTACATTTAGGTCATTAAATTAACACACTGAAGACATACGAGTTAGCATATCAGCATAGCACGTGCAATCAATACATAATAATATTACTATACATAAAACATTCTATCAAAGGTGACATTAAATCACTACGGTGATTCATTGCAGTCTTACAAATTGTTTCTGTAACACATATAATAAATCTCAGTAATAATATTTCAATGCTTAATGACTAATGTCATGAACCTACATAATTTAAACTTTGGGTAGTATTATAAAAAAATGATTAATTTGAAGCTACAAAAAAAATACATATATATATATATATATATATATATATATATATATATATATATATATGTGTGTGTGTGTGTGTGTGTGTGTTGAAATGTACATGGCAAATTTATAATATTCATATCTTCCTATTACGCTGCAGAATGCAAGAAATGAAGGATTATTTACTAGGTTTACATGAAAAAGTTTCCTCCTTTATAGGATATCGAATCTTTGTTAATTTTAAGAGTAGTTACAATATTATATCTCAAATACAAAGCAAATAAATAAAACTAAAGTTAATTAAATAAAATGGAAGATCATTTTGATGTTATTATTTCATGTAAGGTGTTCTTTCTTTATCTCTGTGTTTTGCCTGTTTTCATATAATTAATTACTTACCAGACAGTAATTTTGATAAAGTATTACTAATCGTTATGACTAAGTTTTGCAATTAAATGTAGGCTATAAGAAATCAAAGGTTTTAATTAAAGAATTGATGACAATTATGGATTTATCTACTGGATTGAAAACCTATTTTTTTTAAAAATTTGCCTAATATGATTATTATTTTTTAGGTTTGCGTAGCTTAAAAACACTTAGAAGAAGAAATTATCTATGGATGGAAGAATCTTAAAGAACCCTAACACCGATTTCCAGACATTTAATAAAGCAATATCTGATGACAAAGCAGCTAATCAAAATTTAGCACATACCCGGTGGACACAGACGTCTGCTCAGTTATGAAAGTTAAGTGTTGAAGAGAAAGATTAGTTGCAATATTCCCCTAGTTATTTTAAAGAGACTGAATTCAGCAATTTAAAAGAAAGGAAATCGATATAGGACACTCTTTATATTCTTTCAGAGTAATTTCTGAGCTGAGTACAATTTGAAAATCGCTTTCTGTCACTTGTCGCTACCGGTCATTTTGGTATCAAGGTATAACGATTTAATTTCAGCTTATAAATTTTGACGTAAAATATTTTAATTTGATGCACTAGTGGAGATGGGGTAGTTTAGTTTAGTTTAGTTATATTAACGTCCTGTTTTGAAGCAACACGAGGGCTATTTTGGGACGGACCTCGTAATTTTGAACCTCGGTCAGATGACGAGGACGACACCTGAGCTGGCACCCCCCTCTCCAAACTTCCACGCCACACCAACGGGAGGACGTTTGACCACTACGTATGATTTAGCGTGCAACAGGCCCCATACACGGCGGATCTTCAGTTGAATCGGGTCTCGAACCTGGAAGCCTCCGGTGGAGATGGGGTAAAACTGTTAAGGAATTAATGAACTCATTACAGAAGACATAAAATGGATAAAAAAAGCAGAGTTTTATTGTGAGTAGGCTTGCATAAAATGTCTCAGGTTCTTTCAGTAAAATGTTTCCAAGACATTTAAATATAACCGTCAAAGCTGTTTGAGTAAAAAAAATTAGCAGAAAACCATTTTCTCACTTCGAATGACTCGTCTTAGCACAGTATTTGTTCTGGCATTCCTACTTGATGTTTTCCCTTTTGTTTTTATATAACAACATTCTTCTGCTTATAGGGACCAAAAAAAGAAAACCAGGACGGGGAAAAAAGTTGGGAGACTTGCTTGATGTCTCTACTCTGAAAAATTAGGAGAAAATATCTTCCACAGAACAGCCCTATCCACCCTTACTGTACCATAACTCCGTGCATAAACACTCTGTCATTTATTTTAATTTCCAAAATCTATTATTATAAACCTACTCCGTTTCTTATTTGCTAATATTAAGGAATATATAGGATGTCTGCTCTCATCGTTGGCCAAAATCTAATTTCTAAACCGTTAGAGGTAGGCATACATTTCCATTTGGAAAAATACTTTAAATAAAGTAAAGAAGTATTTTTATTCTAATTGAGTCAACAAAACCATTACTGGAAGAAAATATAAGCAATCTTAATTCTTATACAGTTCTCCAATAGAACTGATTCTATTTGGTGAAATATTCTTGGCACCGTAACATATTTTTCTCTTTTGCCAGTGAAAGTTATCACCGACCGATCAGTTAGTGACCGAGTTATCAAACTTGGAATTTCTTTACATAAGGCTGAATTCTGCATCTTCGAAAGCGCTCTTTAGGGGTTGGAAACAAATTGAAATTAAGCAAAAATATTTTATTAGGTTTAGAAAATAAAAAAATAAAAGGCATTCCTATTTGATGTTTTCCCTTTGGTTTTTATATAACAACATTTTTCTGTTTGTAGGGACCAAAAGAAGAAAACCAGGAAGGGAAAAAAAGTTATTTGACAAGGGCTTGCTGGATGTCTCTACTCGGAAAAATTAAGAGAAAAAATCTTCCGCAGAACAGCCCTATCCATCCTTAGTGTACCAAAACTCCGTGCAGGAATTCTTTGTCATTTATTTTAATTTCCGAAATCTATTATTCTAAACCTACTTCATTTCTTATTTTCTAATTTTAACCCTCTCAAACCGAGCGAGGCGGTCCCGGGAGTTCCTTTTAACACTGACGAAGGCCGGTCAGAGGTGGTTGGCTTCTTCTGAGGGGAGAGGAGGTTTTGAGATCGCTTAGAAGATAAGCGCGGTAGGGGGTCCAATTATCCTTGCCAACCGTAGCCCATTTCCGTGCGCCTTAAGGGAAGGTTATAGCAGATGTTGGGGTGGTGGGGTAAATAACCACCCAGGTTGGGAGAGTACAATTCATGTCGCTTCCTCCCCAAAACTCCCGCTTTTAAAGGGGCAAGGAGAAAAAATTATCGGGTTAAAGAGTTAATGAATATATAGGATGTCCACTCTAATATTTGGCCAAAATCTAACTTATAAATAGTTAGATATAAGCATATACTTCCATTTGGAAAAAATACTTTAAATAAAATAAAGAAGTATTTTTATTCTAATTGCGTCAACAAAAGCATTACTGAACAAAATTTTAAAAAATCTCAATTCTTAAACAGTTCTCCAATAGTATTGATTCTATTTGGTGAAATAGTCTTGGAACCGTAACATATTCCACTCCTTTGCAAGCGAAAGTGACCGAGTTATCAAACTTGGAATTTCTTTACATGAAGCTGAATTCTGAATCTTCGAAAGCGCTCTTTAGGGGTTGGAAACAAATTGAAATTAAGCAAAAATATTTTATTAGGTTTATAGAAAATAAAAAAGTCTACAGAAGAGAGTCTATGAGCCGAGCGGATCTGATTAATTGCATTCTCATCGAATGTAAATCTGTTACCCCAATGTTCTATAATGTGTAAGAAGAATTTGTTTCGTGGGTGCATTTCTGTATTTCAGCCAAAGGAAGCCACAACTAGTAAATTAAGTAAAGAAAAGTAAAAACAATTTACGGTGAAAAAGGTTTTTAATTCTAGTTCTTCAGATTGTTAATTAAAACAGTATTATACTAAATAATTCGTGTTTGTAATGAAATGAGGTTTTCCTTTTATTCCGGTTTTTCTTATCAGATATATTATTTTTCGATTATTTTTTAAGTAGAGGTATTATTATTTATCTGTTTTGCCCTTTTTCTATTGAATTTTTAAACAATGAAATATTTACAAAGATATTATTCACTACCATCTTTATTCGGTCCAAACAATTTACTTTTCCAAAAGCTGATAATTACTTCCCGAAATAATACGTATGCGAACCCGGTTTTCATCAAAAAAGATACGTTATCTTTAAGCATCTAACATTTAATCTGTTTTAGTCACAAAAGAGTGGAAGTTTTTTAATGAAACTATTATTCTGACAAAAATATTTTAATAAGTATAGCTAAGAGGACCGGACTGCAAAATTATGATTTCGTAATTTTTCAGAATTACATTATTGACTCAAAAAACACCAAAATTCTTTGCTACTTTTAAAACTTTTTTTCTCAATTGATATATGCCTATCTATTATAGTTTAGGGATTAGCTGCTGGCCACCGGTTAGAAAGCACTGCACACACTATACAGAAAAATAAATATAAAAAAATTACGTATAAGTTTTAATTCTAAACGCACTTTAAATGGGAAAATACGTTTACACATTATAATTTCGTGAAAATGAAATCAAAAGTAAAAAATATTTTTTCAAATGACAATAAAATGCATGGTTCAAATAAAAGCGTGGGCGCCATTACCTTCTATGAATATTCCATTTGTTTAAGGAAATATACATAAAATATATATAAGGCGCCCAGACTTTTATTCGAGCCATGCATTTTATTGTAATCAGAAAAATTATTTTTTTTTACTTTTCAGTTCATTTTGACGAAATTATAATGCGCAAACGTATTTTCTCATTTCAAGTGCGTGTTGAATAAAATCTTATACCTTAATTCTTATTATTTATTTTATTTTCTACTTTTTAGTGACGGATGACACGAATACACACGACATGTTCGACATAGTAAACCAAATTCAATCATTGAATTCTCTAATATAAAACACATATTAAAATTATTGTGTACGTATGTACAATTACATTTTTAAAATGATTTAATGTCATTACTTTCTGAAATATAAATCCATAATATATTACGTGCTAACTTACGATTACAATCAATAATGTAATAGGAAAAAAAGAGAATCGATGTACACAACTTTATCTTTCTGCTTTGAGTGCGAAATAAATAAAAGTAAATAAAATACGAAGTAAATAAAAAAAAAATCTACTTCTGCTTTTTGACGAATTCTAATAGAAAGTAATCCCAAGACGCATAGAAACGTCATCCATCAGTGCAGCGCCGGATGTTGTTATAACCCTGCGTAACGTGAGGTTACCACCTTCCAAACTTTATCGCCCAAATATAGAGTTAAAATTTTAATATTTTATCAGGTTTAAAATAGGTATTGATTGCAAATTTTTTTTGCATAATATTGTATTGGCACAAGAAACCCACCGCTTTGCTAAATTTCAAAGCTGTATCACGATTGGAAGTGGGTAAGAAATCGATCTCAAGATTTGAGTACAAGACACACACAAGTTGAAGAAAAGCTTATAAAAAAGAGGTGTTGAATTAGAATTGCATTTCAGGTTTAGTTTAGTTTGAGCGTGCTCTTCCTGCCAAATTCGGGCTGGTGGATTCGATGTTCCTTCCTTGTGCTATTGGGAGAGTTCTGAACCCTTACAACAATCCGGGTAGTCAGGGTCGGTGTAGGACTTCCATCTTTTGTCCCGGCGGCGGTGAAAAATCATCGACGAATTCTTAGTTTAGTTATATTAATCTCCCGTTCAGAAGCAACACGTGGGCTATTTCTGGACACACTTCGCCATTTGAAACCGTGGTCAATCTAAGTCTTACATGAACGTTGCTTTGAATCCAGTGAAAATATTAAACATTTTTATTTGTCATGGCGGCTGTAGTAAAAATTCCTTTTATAAGAAGTGTGGAACTAAGAGACAAAGCATCACAACATTTTTACTCGCTTGATTCAATCGGTAATTTTTTTAACTCTAAATTGACCTGCAATTATCACCCTCAGATAAATTATGGAAAACTTTACACATGTAAATTAAAATCAGAAGCTTCAAATTGCCCATATAAAAGGAAATTTGCTAAATTCTTTAAGTACTTTAATTGATCTAACATATTTGTTGCAAAACATATGAAGCCAATAATTTTAGATTTAAGTAAGACATTTTAAGTAATAATTTAATGTAAAAGTTTATTAAAAGTCAAGGAACGAAAGATCATGATGTTTTTCAGTGAAAAACACTACGTTTACATAGATAACTGAATCTATACTTATAAAAGGGACATTGTGTGTGTGCGTGTTTGCGTGTGTGCGATGTCCAGACGAATATATCGCACTTACAGCTATGAAATTCGGCACACAAGTAGTCGTAATGGGTACTCAATGCAAATTGAAGCCCGATTTTAAAAATTTATTCTAGAAAAATTTTTATTTAATGTTTTGTGTTGTTTTGGGTCATTTTTGCTATATATTTTCCCGTTACATTGTTTCTGATGATCGTAAGACTAAAATAGATACATCATCAGAAAGAATTAACGGTTACCGTTCTAATGAAGTTTGTTTTGAACTACTAACGTAATTCGTTGAATTTTATAGGAATTTGTAAAAAATAGTAACTTTTCTCTGAAATCTTTCCTTCTACATTTTTACTTTCGCACATCCGACGTTCTAATAACGCTATCATTTCAATTTATTTTTAAGGTAGTAACTAGAATATTTCGCCCTGATTTAAAATAAGAAAGGATAAACTTTTTTCTTCGAATTTCAATTAATTATTTTATTAATCAGTTCAAACACTTTTTCTCGCAAATCCGAAGCGAAGCTTTGAACCAAGTAAGATGTACCCAGCATGCATTGCGTGAATTTCGTCGCGGCGGGTGACGCCAAATTTACTGAATGATTTCAATTATTATTCTGTCCAGTGTCTTAACATATTTCTTTGTCTCGCATACCTAGCTTGGGGTCTAATGATTTTCATATTGTAATTTTTTAATATTATTTGGTTTTAACGTACTTTCCTCATATTTTGTTGAAGTAATAATTTCCTTTTATTTATTTATTAGCATTACTGCTAATAAAAAATAAAAGGAAAACTATGGATCAAGATCTTTCTGGACATAACAATTTTATGTGTTATATATGTAAAGCGGAAATTTATTTCTAATAAGTATAAATACATTTTTCTACTTTTTGAGCACTTATAAAATTGAAATTTCTTATGCAAGCACAACTTTAGAAGTTATTTTAATTTAAATTCAAATCAGTTTTCAAATTGACTGCGCTTATTTCATTAAAAAGCTTGTTAAAAAATCAGTAGTGAAAATAACTAGTCTTTTCTTCAAAAATTGCATACACAGTTAATGTTTTTTTATTGAAAATTGAATAATATTCATCAAAAGTCTGGAGGTTGTGTACTTTAAATAATTAAAATAACTGTGTATTGACAAACTTATAGATTCAGGCAAAGTTTTAATATTGAATGATCATTTCTTATGTAAAATACCTAATATAAAGAGAAAACAATCTTTTCAACCGTTAAGTTCAAACTATAACAGAAACTATTAGACTACAGTTAGATACTGTTTTTTGAACATAAATATGTAATCAAAACATATTGGAAAAGTTTTCAGGACATACTGATTAAAATTCAGTCATTTGCATATAAATGGTAAATTTGACAATTTCTGTTTTTATTATAGATTTTTGCGCTTTGATATTTAAAATCTTCTGTTTTCGAGGGGATATTATTTTGCAATCTCATGCTGAAATGCGTCATATTAATGAATATATAAGTGCAAATATTTTTCGAAGACAGACAAAATAAAATAAATCAGCTGTAATATAACTTCATTTTGTTATTTCGACATTGCACAACAAACTGAGGCTACCATATCGGAATTAGAATTTTTTTTCCGTTTTCAAAAGGCAGTTGCGAGACAAGGAAAAATAAGTATTAGCATTACTAGAGGATCCGTTTTACAGGCCATGCATTTTATTGTTTTTTTCATATATTTTATTTTAGCATTCTCCTATAAATGATGTTTTTGCTTTTATTAAACCAGTGATAAGGTCTTGGGCCTACCTTCTTTGAGAGCATTTCGGTGTCGGTAATTTTAATGATATTCAGTTTTAATGATATAAATTTTAGACATGGATTTTGTTGGAGTAGCTTTTGAGGCTTTTATGAGATAGTGAGGTGGATTTTTTTTGTATTTTGTGTAGATTTTAATGGTTCGTATGGCGTGCTTCTTTGAGTTCTTCATGTAGTGTGCGTTTTGGTGTGTTTTGTGTAGTGTGCTTTATGTGTGTTGTTAATAGATTGATTTTTAAGCTTCAGTCGCTGCATCTAGTCTGTGAGATGAAGCATACATATTTTTTGTGCATAAGTGCGGGTTTTAACGAGGAAGGTGTGGGACCTCTAGTAGAGTCTTGACTCCTTACCACTCATACTAAGGTATGGTTTTTTTCTCTAATGCTATTCTGATGTACGTGAAGGGAACGTTAATCTGGTAGATGAGTTACGTTTGTAATTAGTTTTATAATTTTGATTTCCAATTTTTTTTTGTATATTTATCTTTATATACCCGCAAAAGTTGAGTTCGGATGCATGTGTCCCAGCCCCTCATTTAATGATATCCCAGGCAGCAAAGACTGATCGGTAAATAGTTGGCCAAGCGCCGCCTTGATTGGTAAATGATCGGCATATTTCAAATGAATGGTTTTAAGATCGCCCCGAGGTCGCGCTGCGACCTTCCCTTATCAGAAGTATAGCAAAAGGTCGGAAACGCGGCGCGAGCGATGGGATTCTTTTTTAGATGATTGGTTATTGGTCGGCAAGGCAAATGTAGAATCGTCTCATAGATGGCGCTGTGAAGAAACGTTGGACTTTTGTTTTTCTTTTCAATAATTTTTTTTTTCTACCGGCTACAGGCGACTCTCCAGCTCTTTGTTCTTTGCAATAACATCGTCGGTAAGTAAATACTTTACTTTATATATTTATTTGTGTATAATTTCATTACTAATATGACTTTATAATATTTCTAAATACTAATTTAGCAGAATATATTCGATACTGAAATTTGAACTAAATTGTTTGTTTTATGTTATTCATGAAAGAAAATATGTGATAAAAAAACAATATCCCTTTTTTTCGATTAAAGAATGAATTTAGTGAAATTAAAATTTTTAATTACTTTTAAGTTATCCACAACCTGGCTAGAAGTGTGGTTATGAATCGGAATAATTTAGTGTGCTGTTTAAGTTTTGTTACCTTACAAATGATGTCAAATATGATTTAAGATCAACTTAAATTAATATTTTAAATAATATCGATACGTAATGTGTAACTGTGTTTTCATGTATGCGGAATTTTATTATTTTGCCATTGAACTTCATATTATTCGTATTCAGAATTATATCCTGATTATTTTGACACATGTCCTGTGTTTTTTAAAGTAGTTAGTTTTCATTTTATTTCATATTTTCATTTTCTCAACTATCATGGTGGCCATTAACCAACATGGTGGCTCTGAGATAGCATCAGCGCATTTTCATAATCCTTTGTAATCCATGTTTATCATTTTTGAATCGTGTCCTAAACATGATTATTTTTAATCTAGACATCGTCATGTTTTATTTCATACTAGGGGGTTACACCCCCTACTCGCTCCGCTCGTCAACCCCCAAGAATCAAGTTGTGATTCTTCTGAGATTAATTACTACGTGATCCCAGCTCGCTCGCCATACATTTAGGACTGTCTGCTAGTAATAGGAAATTATAATTACATTAATTACTAAAAGTAACTTTAAATTATTTGAAATAGATTAAACTTCTAAAATTTTTTCAGCAATTACTAATAAACTAAATCATAAAATTTCTAAAATTAAAGTTTCCTGGTAGCATATATATATAATATGTAAATGTTTGAAAGAAATTTGAATGCTAAAATGTATAATTATTAAATGTTTACAAATATAAATTATTTACATCAATCAGAAATTGGCCATTTAAAACTTCTTGGCACACAAAATTCATTATTTCTTCAAGTTTCATTAGCCCTAACTTTATTCCAATGAAATTCTAAATTTCCACTCTTCTCAAAGAATTGTTGCTGAAAAAGCTTCGCCACTTGTATACACACTCACTGCAATAATTATTTAGCCAAGAAAGTTTTAACTTTTATCTCTGGGTAGTTATTTATACGTTAAAACCTCAGAAAATTTGAGTTACGAAAGATTATTTAGCCTATTTCACAAACTTTGAGCTTAAAAAGCACAGTTTAACGTGACAAGTGGCTTTCAACATGTTCAGATTCACTATTCAAAATTAAAAACCATAATAAATATTTATTTTCACCTTTTCAAAATCCACAAAAGAGCCTTTTTTGAAATTTTAAAAAAATTCTAAAATTCTTTCTTTTTACACCAAAATTTTTAAACATGCTCTTTTTTCACTGATATGTTTGTTGATCAAATAAGCTTTGCCACATGAAATGAGGTGATGTGTATTATAATATATATATATATATATATGTATTTTAAATTAAACCATCTATCCTTTAAAATTCTATAATTATATCATACTTTGCATTTTCCCAATTTCTGCTAATATCAACTACAATTGTTTATTTTTAAATGTGGCTTATAATTGTTTTTCTTGCGTATATTTTCAGTGCAAGAATTTTGGGTCTGTTGGAGGCTCAACAATAAACAATGTAGTTCGCCGTATACTGGAGCCAAACCCATTAAGCATGCAGTACAACTGGAGGAGAATGGAGGACTGAAACTTGCTTTTTCAAGATTCAGCAATATTTGTAAAATGCTCATGGGTATGTATATATTTTTTACCAAATTGTTGTTTAATACTCTATTTTAGGTTTGGGTTTTATAAATTTTAAGAATTTTCTTTAAATACTTATAAATAATCATACTAAGCTTTGACATTCTGACGAAAACCAAATTGCATAAAAGTAAACTTAATAGTTTCCTCTTTAAAGTATTATTTGTATTAAATTTTTCTCTAAAAATTAAGAAAGTAATTTATTTATTGCAGGGGTGATTGTGTTCTGGTATTATACTGGAAATCCGGTATTTTCTGATCTGTGCATAATCAATGAGTACATATCCCTAATCACCCCTGTTATTGTTTGCATGTAATTTCTTACAAAAACTAAGTATAAAATGTGAATTTGACCAAGCAGATCGGTTCAATTTTATTTGCCGTTCTAGTTTTTTTTTTTCTTTTCCCACTTTTCTAGATGGGATTCTGTCTATTATTCGTATATATGGAAAAGTATAAAACATGGGGTTAATAAAAGAAAAATGTTTTTTATTCTAGTGGAGAGAAAATGGAGACAGGAACTGGAAAATTATCTGCTCGCCACGGAAAAAGATGAACATGCAGATAAAATAAATTTTAAATTGCAGCCAAAAGGTACTATCATAATTAATTGCTCCACTAGTAAAATATTCCTTTGCAGTTCTATGTTGTAAATGTTCAATCCAAACCAATATTAGGGTTAAAAGGTTGTTTGGAGTTAAAATTAACAGAAAGAATTGATGCTATAGAATGTAGTAAAATAAGTAAAAATGAGCTAATTAAGCAATATAAAGATGTATTTATAGGGACAGGTGAATTTCCAGATGAACTATATCACATTACTTTGAAGGATAATGCAATACCTGTAATTCACCCACCAAGGCGAGTTCCTCAGGCTTTACAGCCTAAATTAAAAGAAACTTTAGATAAATTAGAAAAAGAAAAAATTGTGTCAAAAGTAAATAAACCTACTGATTGGGTACAAAGTTTGGTTATTGTAGAAAAAACAAATGGAAATCTGAGATAATGTTTAGACCCTAGGGACCTAAATAAAGTAATTAAGTGTGAACATTATCAAATTCCTTCTGCAGATGATATTATTAATAGATTAGAAGGTAAAAAAATATTTTCTGTAGTAGATTTAAAAAATGGTTTTTGGCATGTTCCACTAGATGAAGTTAGCTCTGAAATTTGCACATTTAATATACCATTTGGAAGAAAATTCAATAAAATGCCATTTGGTATAGCATCTGCACCTGAAATTTTTCAGAAAAGAAATCAAAAGCTTTTTGGGAATATTGAGGGTGTAGAGATTTATTTTGATGACATTATTGTTGCAGGAAATGATGAAGCCTCGCATGATGCAATCATGTCGAAGGTTCTCGAAAGAGCTAAATCTGTAAATATAAAGTTTAATCCAGATAAACTACAATACAGGGTAACAGAAGTTAAGTATGTTGGCCAAATTATATCTAAATCAGGAATAAAACCTGACCCAGATCATATAAAGGCAATTGTTGAGATGCCAACACCAAAACACAATGTATCTAAAGTTGATACCCAATGTATCTAAAGTTACTGCTCCATTAAGAGAAATCATTCATGAAAATGTAGATTTTAATTGGGGAAAGGAACAAGAAATGTAATTTGAAAACATTAAAGAATTGTTAACTAAAACTCCAATTTTAAAAGTTTTTAGTGCTAATGATGAAATAGTGTTACAATGTGATAGTTCAAAAGATGGGCTGGGATCTTGTCTAATCCAAAAAGGACAACCTGTGTCATTTGTTTCACGCAGTTTAACAAAAAGTGAAAAAAAAAAAAAAATTATGCACGGATTGAGAAAGAATTATTGGCAATAGTTTTTTCGTTTGAGAAATATAATTTTGTATATGGACGTAAAGTGATTGTACAAAGTGACCATAGACCCCTAATGGCAATTGTTAAGAAACCTATGCATAAAATATCTTCTGGAATGCAAAGAATGATTTTAAAATTATTGAAGTATGATTTTGAAATTAATTATGTACCAGGTACTCAAATGTTTCTCGCTGATACTCTATCACGTGATTCCCTGTTAATGAAACTGTAAATGATGATCCTGAAATGTTAAATATTGTGCATGCTATTTCAAAACATTTACCCATGAGTGAAAAGAGAATAATGCTATTTAACAGGGAAACTGAATTAGATACAGAATTGCAAATAGTCGTAAAGTATATTTAAGAGGGATGGCCTAAATCTTATAAAAAAAGTAGATAATAGTGTAAAATTGTATTATAAAGTTAAAAATGATCTTTACATTAATGAAGGGCTGTTATTTATGAATGAAAAATTAATTGTTCCTTATAGTTTGAGAAGAGATATGCTACAACTAATACATGAAGCTCATTTTGGGATAGAAAAATGTAAGAGAAGGGCTAGAGAAATAATGTATTGGCCAGGGATGAACTCTGATATAGAAAATGAAGTTTCACAGTTTGGGATGTGTGAGAAATTTAAAAAAGCTAATAGTAAGCCATTAAAACCTCACACAGTTCCTTTTAGACCTTTCGAAAAGATAGGAGTTGATATAATGTACTTTGGTAATGTTAGTTATTTAATTGTAATGGATTATTATTCAAAATGGATGGAAATTATTGAACTTGCAAATAAATGTGCAGACGAGGTAATAACTAAACTTAAATCAATTTTTTCTAGATTTGGTGTACCTAATACTGTAATTTCTGATAATATTCCATTTAATAGCTACATTTATAAGAAATTTGCAAATGATTGGGATTTTAATTATGCTTTTATTAGTCCTCACTATTCTCCAAGTAACGGGATGGTAGAAAGAGCTGTTGGTATTGCAAAAGGTATTATGAGAAAGGCAAATGAAGATAGAAAAGATTATTTTGTGGGATTGATGGAATATAGAAATACCCCAATATCGGGTCTGAATCTATCTCCTGCTCAAATTATGTTTAATCGTAGGTTAAAAACAAAGTTGCCAATATCCAACAAATTACTAAATGCTGAATTGTTTAATAATATTAGAGAAAAATTAATTATGAGGCAAAACATTCAGAAATTCTATTATAACAAAACTGCTCACCCATTATCTGAGCTTAAGCAAAAAGAAAATGTTAGGATACTGAATTTTAAAAACAAAACATGGGAACCTGCTGTAATAGTCTCTAAACATAAGTTGCATCCTAGGTCCTATCATGTCAAAGACCAGTTTGGTAAAATTCTAAGACGTAATAGAAAGCATAAAAGAAAATCAAATACACCCTTTAACATAGAAACAGATCCTAATGATGAAATAATAAATACTTCCCAATCTGATTCAGAAGTAACTTTAAATTCCCAAACTTTTAACAGGTCAGATTGCAATGTGCAAAGAAGAAGTCACCGTGTTCGTAAACCACCATCATACTTGAGTGACTATGTTGTATAATTAATAACTTAAAAGGGGGGATGTCATAATAATTGTAATTGTAACTGAAGTTGTGTGTATCGTGTTAACTGTGTATTGTATATATTATTCCTGTTGTGTCGTTGATGTACTTGTGTTGCTGATGTGTCTTCTCGTATCATGAAATAAACTAAAATTGAATGGAACTGATTATGCTTCTTGCTTGATAGTGTTCTGAAGAGCACTCAACATATACCAGCAATGACAGGGGGCACATCCCATCGAATAATCATCTCTACAAATCTTGGAAAATAAAATTATCCTGTATAAATAAATATGTGAAATTTTTCTATCTTGCCAATAAATGTTTTTTTATAAAATCTTGTTCTTTTTTATTATTTGTAATTTAGTCGTTCTAGTTATCAGGATTATATTCATGGCCGGACTTTTTAATAGTCAAATAAAGTGAATTTATTGATGAACATAGTAATTGAAAAACATTGATGTTTCCTTAATGAATAAATCAAGAGACAGTGTGAATGGGAGTAAAGAATCAAAGTGATCAAGCAATGTGTAAAGCACAAAAGTGAAACTGCTCTAGTAATTTTTTATAGGTTGAGATATAAATGAAGGAGCAAATAAACTGAAAATTCATATTTATTTCAATAAGAAAGCAATATTGGCATAATTAATATTACAACAGCACTGTAAATAGATTTATAGTTACTGATTGTACGTATACATATTACTTTATTATAAATTGAGGAAGAAATTTTCTAAAAATGTATTATATCTGGGAATTCTGCACACCTTTCAATAGTTAATGTTTTGTATATCAAAAATTTTAAAGTTAATTAAATTTATTATTTGAGGTGAAATAATTTTCATAGGTTGTTATTTACTCGACTAATTTTTCAATTTATCATTTATTGCTTCGTTCAGTTACGTATTGCTGTAGTGTGCGTTTTGAAGTGTGTTTTGTTAGTTTGCTTTCATGTGGTTGTAGTGCAATAGATCTGATTTAAAGCTTGTACCTCCATCTAGTCTGTGGATGCAGCACAACTGACATATTTTATTAGCAAATGGGGTTTTTAGGGAAGGATTAGGGCCTTAGGTAGAGTCTTGACTCCCTCCCTCTACTAGGTATGGTTTTTTCTAATGTATTTGATTAGTGAAGCGGAACTGCGTTAATCTGATGAATCAGAAGTTACGTTTGTATGATAGTTTTATAATTTGCTTTCAATTTTTTTGTATAGTTTAGTCTTTATATACCTAAGAACTGGTTGTTCAGTGTGCCCACCCCTCATCAATGATATTGTTTTATTTCTAATATATTGTTTCAAAGACCAATATTTCAGGCTCTCATCGCAGCAGTTGTCATTGTTATTTAACATAACGGGAAGCAAGTCAAGCTCCCTCTGAATTCCTCGACATTTTGTTGATTGAAATTTGAAATACAAAAAGTTATTAAAATCATGAATACAGATTTGTATGACGAATAGTTCAGTTGATAACGTCCTTACGCGTAAACAAAACATTCAATTTTACTCCACAGATGAGTTGTGTGAACGTGTTAGCATTTTTACAGCGCCCTGACCAAAGGACAAACTGAGTTTTGAAACTGATCTGATGATATTAAATTTTATGTAATAAATCGAGGACTGTATTGGAAAGCTAGTGGTGGTTTTTCTGTACTTAATAGTAGTTCTCTTGATTTAGACATGTGATTTTTATCATTGATGAGATTTTTCAATGATTTTTTAAGGTATTGAGAGTACTTGTCCTATATCAATACCAATATATCCAAACTTCTCTGAAAGCGCT